>CP032254.1:6541151-6543651 GCA_005610355.1 Gossypioides kirkii | reverse complement strand
AGACGTGTCAATTGGGCAAATGCGTCCATAGTGACTGGGATGGATATCTCGTATCCGAAAATTAGCAGTTCGCCCGGTCAATCCTCCGGGGCCCAAATAACTCAATTTTCTCCCATGCACTATTTGTGTCAATGGATTTGTTCGATCCAAAACTTGAGACAATGGGTGTAATCCGAAAAAGGATTCATAAGTGGTTGTTAATGGAGTCGAAGTTACCAAATTCTGAGGAGTCGGTATCAATTTATGCCTAATTGCTCCGCATATAGTTCCTCTAACTACATTTTCTAAACGAACCAGAGCCAATCCGAATTGATCTTGTAAGAGATCCGCTACAGAACGAATACGCTTATTTTTCAAATGATTCATATCGTCAAGTGTACCCATTCCAAATTTCATTCCAATCAAACGATCCGCAGCTGCCAATATATCTCGCGGTAACAAAAATGTATTGTTCTGAGGTATATTAAGATTCAATCTCTGGTTCATATTTCGTCGACCAATCCTTCCTAATTCACATCTTTGCTGAAAGAATTTCTTTTGTAATTCCTTACACAAGGATTCAGAAAATACCGGATCCCCGCCTACACAAGAAAATTGTTGATAAAACTCCAAAATGGCATTTTCTTTTGACCCAATTTTTTTTTTCCTTATCGGTCAGGAAAGACAAGAAAATCTCAGGGTAGCAAACATTCTCTAGAATTTCTCTTAGATTCGAACCCATAGCTGATGATAGAACTAGAATAGATATTTTCTGTTTCCTACTTACACGAGCCCATATCCTTGCTTTTCTATCAATCTCTAATTCTAACCTCCCCCCCCAATCTGATATTATGGTACCAGTATAGACCGAAATTCCGTTATGATCCAATTCTGATCGATAATAGATACCGGGGCTTTGCAATATTTGATTGATCACAATTCTGTATATTCCATTTACTATAGAAGTTCCGAGGGAGTTCATTAAAGGAATGTTTCCAATAAAAATTGTTTGTTCTTGCAGATCCTTACTGGTTTTCCAAATTAATCCTGCGGATACATATAATTCAGAAGAATATGTGAGTGATTCATATACAGCATCCCTTTCTTTTATCAACGGTTCCACCAATTGATATGTTTCCACAAATAATTGAAATTCAATTTCTTGCTCTGTATCTTCAATTTTTGGAAACTTATAAAGTTCTTCTGTTAAGCCCCGATCCATGAACCCACAAAATCCTTCAAATTGTATCTGATTCAACCCAGGTATTGTAGACATTTCCCCATTTTCATCCCCGAGCATTTTGAATTTACCATTTCTCAAAAAAATCCCATTCTTTTCTCATTCTTCATCGAATCATACGAATCGATCTAATAATGATGGAATTGAATTTCTATTCTGTTTACTGAATCACATGAAATTTTATCTAACTCCATATACCATATAATATATGTGGAATGTATGAAATATGAAATGCGTATGAACGGAAGAAGAAAAATTATACTCAAATTTTAATTTATATTTATAACAAACAGATACAGAAAAGAATTGATAAATGCCATTTAGCCGCATGGAGTTTTGTATAGAATATAAAAAAAAAAAGAATTCAATTTCTACCATTATTATGATATTACATATTCCAATCCGATTGAATACCAGAAAAATGAAAGGAATTCCTGATTTGATCTGTTCGTTGAAATAAAGACAAAATAATCATAAAATATATATAGGGAGAGGGAGAGAGCTGATTTTTCTAGCGCTTAATTTTTTCATGGACTCCATTGTTCAAAAAACGATTCGCAAAGAAGATAGATGTTTTTACCCACTTTTTAGTTTTTTATTTTTTAGTAGAATATTTAGAATATGATTGAAGTGCGTACGAAAAGAGGGCTTATATTTATTAAATTAAACATGTGCAGATATAGCATTTCTATTTATATATGTCTTTCTTTTATTCCATTATAACGCTCTAATGGAGACAAGACATGGCGTGCTCTATCAAAAATTCTATTTTTTCTTTTATTTTAATCTATTCAATGAAAAATTGAAACACGATAATTTCTTGCTGATTCCCTATGGACATCATATCTAGATAGATAAAATACCTCATTAGATAACTCTAACTGTGTAACAACTTATGCTCTGGGGTTTACATAGACTCATAATTGCTGTTATATTATTATAATATACTTGAAATTCAGAAAGTTTTTTTTATTGAAAAAAAAATCAATACTGATTAGTTATGTATCCAGTTTTATTTTCTTATACCATTATAAAAAGACAAGTGAAGAAGAATCGTCCATAAATTTGCAGTCAATAGTTAATGGTTCCAATTTATTTGTCCTGAATTTTAACTTTTGTAACTGAGAATCCACATTTTCTTTTTCAATAGAAAAGAAAGGGAAAGTTTTTAGATATTGTGTGTCTTGAGATACTATAACCACTTGAAGGTAGGGATCCGATCTAAAAATGAAAAATAAAAGGGAGATACTCTCATTTTTTTGTTTGTAGCCTTTTGGCGAC
>CP032253.1:55491890-55708359 GCA_005610355.1 Gossypioides kirkii | reverse complement strand
AAACCCAAAACCCAAAACCCCGAACCCCGAACCCCGAACCCCGAACCCCGACCCCCGACCCCCGACCCTAACCCGAAACCCGAAACCCGAAACCCGAAACCCGAAACCCGAGCCCCGAGCCCGAGCCCCGAGCCCCGAGCCCCGAAACCCGAAACCCCGAAACCCGAAAACCCGAAACCCCGAACCCTAACCCCTAACCCCTAACCCATAGGCCCTAGCCCTAGGCCCTAGGCCCTAACCCTAACCCCTTAAACCCTAAACCCGAGACCCCAAACCCCAAACCCGAGACCCGAGACCCGAGACCCGAACCCCGAAGCCCGAAGCCCGAAGCCCGTAGCCCGAAGCCCGAAGCCCGAAGCCCGAAGCCCTAAGCCCGTAGCCCTAAGCCCTAAGCCCTAAGCCCTAAACCAACCCAAACCTTAAACCCCAACCCTAAACCCAAAACCCTAACCCCAACCCAAAACCCTAAATCCCAAACCACAACCCAAGCCCCAACCCCTAAACCCCAAGCCCCCAACCCCAACCTTAAAATCCCAAAATCCTAAACCCTAAACCCGAGCCTCGAGCCCCGAGCCCTAATCCAAATGGGTCATAAATAGGTTCTTCCTCTTGTTTTTCTATAATTACTCCTCCTGGTATAGTTATCTGACCATATACAACTTCTTTAGTTTCTTCTTCTTTGGTTGTTGAATTGTTTACTTTATATCCTTTCAATTCTTCTTTAATAGTAGCTTCAATTACTGATTGTAATGTTAATAGATTTTCTTCTCTAATCCTTTCTACTTCTAGTTTTATTCCTTCTTGACTTTTTAAGACAGTCTCAAAGTTTTTACAAAAATCTTTCCTATTTATTTTTGCTGATGTTTCTTCACTCATTATTTTCTTCTTCGATATTAAAAATAGTTCTTAAATTCTCAACAGTATAACTTATTCTTACTAAGTTCTGATTAATATTTTTAATTTGTTCTTTTAGATGCTCTTGATTAATTAATATTTCTAAACCTTTTCTTTTATAATCCTTATTTCCTGAGATTGTTCTATTATTAACTGATCTAGAGATTTTTCTAATTCATCTATAACTTTCGGGTCTTTACTAATTAATTTAACAAGTTCATTAGATAATTCATTTAAAATGTTAATAATCCTTTCTTGATCTTTTGATTCTAAAATCACTTTTACTTCTTGTAGTTTCTTTTAGTCTGTCATAAATTTTGTAGTAAGAATAGGTTAGCCCAATTATTTTGTGATTCTAAATCATTAAAGTTTGTTTCATCTCCATTTAACATAAACGCTATTGCTTTTCCTTTTCTATCGCTTCTTCTAGATTTATAAGTTCCTCGAGGTAAAGGGTATTCTTTAAAGCTTATTGCATATTCGTCTAATTCTCTAAAATTATTCATTCTGAAAATATATTCTTTAAAATCTTCATCGTTTAAAGCTTCTTCATAATCACTATCTTCTATTTGATATTTTTCTAATAATTTAAAGATTCTATTATTTATTCTATATGGTTCTTCTATTTCTATATATTGGCTATACGCTAGTTTAAAGCTTTGCTGTGTCCTTCTTTCTGGTACTTCTATTTTTATTATGTAATTTTCATTGTTCGAATCATAGTATATTTTACTTCTTTTGGTAAATTCTGACAGAGATAATAATTCCTGTTGATCATCTAACATGTCTTGTTCGTTATTCCATCCAAAAAATTTTAATTTTGATAAAGTATAACTATAGGTTAGTTTGTTTTGTCTTAAATCATTTATGATATAATCTTTTAAAGTTTTAATATTATAATTCATTATTATATAATTTCCTCATTTCTGAGTATATGTTCCATTTAGCATTATCGTTAATAACAAGTCTCCTATGTTCAAGGATTATTTGTTCTAGCTTTTTATTTTCTTCGATTGTAAATTTATCTTTTTTACTTAGAGTTCCTAATAGTAAACATATATGTCTCAATGAGAAATATATTCAAGTCACCATGAAAAATAACTGTACCTGAAGTTCAAAATAAAGCTTCAAAGTTTAAAACCTCCTAGCCTTCAGTCTTTTTGCTCAACTATTTTCAGACCAGATATTCTATACGCACATGTAAAAAAAAAAGTACAGAAAATAACATCAGTTCCATATTATCAAGTTTCGACCAGTCAATGACTAAGAGTAGATGTCAAATTGAAGCATCAGTAATTCTAAATTAATACACTATAAGAGGAAAAAGATATATAAAATTCATTTTAAATGTTTAGTACTAGTCTTTTTCGTTGTCTTTCATTTGATATCATAATTTCTTCCAGATTTTTGGTGCACAGAAAGATAGAATATTATGATCAAATGAGAAAGTAAACATGCTAAATATCTGTTAGCAAAGTGAAACATGATAGTAATCAATGGAATTTTGGCATATACCTTGATAAATTAATCCTTTTTGGTGAAATCTAATAAACGCCTCTATAACAGCTCCTGCAATAGGAATACAAGGTAACAAGTCAGCTAGATTGGAACTTTACACAAAATTTAAAGACTTTCAACATCAGCTAGATTTCACTTTCACTAGATAATAAAATACCAGAAATTAAGCAAAAACTCCATAACTATGAATATTTGGAAGGAGTAGAATTTATTGAAGCTGTGGACAACCCCCCGCCCTTTCTTCAGAAACAACAAAAACACCATAGATGATATGTACAAAGTAACATATTCAACATCAGCAAAGAACAGCAAAAAACCCAATTATGCAAATAATTTAAGGGAAGTCATATTTCTCTAAATATTAAAGCTCAATTTGTTATTACCTATGTATTTTTAATGTAAATACATAAAAGGAAGAACCATGAAAATGTTTTCATTCATTTCTTGCTATTCATTGAGAAAGTTTCAATTATTGTAATTTTTATTAAAATACATATTTTTAATTATATTTTTCATATATCTGTAACTTTTTTTTATATACATAATTTTATTTCGGTCTTTCTATTTAGAAAATGCGAAAATATTATCTATACGTTAAAATCCTAAAAATAACCAACCGATAGACAAATAAACAGCATAGATATTAAACTAAAACAGAAACGAAAACGCAAACACAAAGTAGAAGTGAAAATTCATACCTGAAATCAATCTGCAATGAAGCGGGGGATTTCAAAAATAACAACGAACAGAAACGATAGAGAAAACATAAGGCTTCGCTCGCTCACGAAAATAGACAAATAAAACAACCAAAAAAAACCAGATACACATCAATAGATTTCAAACACAGACAAAGACAAGTAATAAAACATAAATCTTAATTTAAAAGAGAGAAAGACAAAGACAATGTTGAAGTAAAAAATTGAGAGCTTTAATTTAAAACAGACAAAGACAAAGGCAAAACATCAATAGATCAACTGAAAATAGTGTTTCCTAGGACTGAAAACAAAAAATCTAACAAAAACCCACTGAAAAAACGTCAAGAAACGTGCATATGAAATTAAAACAGAGAGATAGCACACGCAAATGAACCCAGCCACCGTCTCAACCTCCACAACCCAAGTAAAGATTTCAAAGAAATTGAACATAGTTAGAAAAGAAAAAAGTTAGAAAAACAAGGGGAAAATCAAAATAATAATAATAATAATAAATAAGAGGATTTATCTAAAAACCAAACATACTGACGAAAAAACAATGAAAATTGAAATAAAAAGAACCAAAAAATCTTTGCCTATATACTGACATTCATGGATTTGAAAAAGATCAACTGAAATAGTGTTTTCCAAGACTGAAAACCAAAAATCTAACAAAAACCCACTGAAAAAATGTCAAGAAACATGCATATGAAATTAAAACAGACATTTAGAGGCAAACACAAACTTGTTATAAAGCTGAAAACTAAGAAACCGACTGAAATATAAGCATAGATATGAAACTAAAAAAGACATGAAATGGCAAAGAAAAAGTTGAACTAAAGATACATACCTGAAATGACAATCCTATGAAGCAGGGGATCTCAATATCACAAATAAAAAAAAAACGACAAAGAAAAATTTGGGTTTCTCCATTTAATGAAAACTCTCTTCCTACTGTAGTTAACCAAATGTAAAAAAGAATCACACAGGAAAAATTAAAGAGAGAGAGAAGAAGGGAGAATCGGCTGGAAAGGAAAGGAAAGCAACCGACATATAAAAAAGCTGAGGAAAACGGGCAGCTTTTCTCCCGCCCGTCACTGCCCAAATAGGAAACGGTAACATCATTAATAGTTATAATAAATGAAAACTCCTTTTTGAGGTTTATAATAAATGAAACTTTAAGGGACGTCAAAATATTTATTTTCCTTTGCTTTTTCATTTATTTCATTTAAAATATGCTCATGGGTAAAATTAAAGACATGAAATCATCAAGAAAAATCAATATAAATAGCAGAATTTTTATTCAATAAACATCTAAAGAGAGCTTTGTTGATTCTTCAATTTTTGAAGTAGGAAAATTTTGAAACATTTTTCTTCAAAGCATGCTTGTTAGTCTTAAAGAAATATAATATCAAAGCACATAAAAAGATGACATACTAAACAATAACAATAATTTTTTAAAAAGATTAAATTCGAACTTGCATCTCTAAACATGCAAAATTAAAAACTTACAAAATTTACACCTCTAACTTTTACTTGCTCTAATGTCTCTAACTGGCTCGCACTTTGTATCTTCATAAAAAAACAAAAAATGTGAATAAGAATATATTAAATTAAGGAAAGATGCCTTATCTAGAATATAAAGTTGAGGATGAAGACATAGTATACAATAATTGTATCACCAAAAAGTACTTTCAATTGTAAGATAATTGTACAGACCAAAGACCACAAAAAAGAAAACAACACACACTAAACCCACAAAACAAAACAGACATGAAAAATCAGCAAGACAATTGTCGAAATATACCTGAAATCAGTATCCAGAGAATAATTAGTTTTTTTTGAAAGAAAATATCTAATAAGACAATGGACAGCTGTCAAGTTCAAGCTGCAGATGCTGCAAAATCAAAATAAATGAGGAAGTAGGAGTTAGCTGAGTTTTTTTATGTACCGTTTGGTTATCTTTAGGTGAGTTATAGCTATCCCTTACAAATTGATTATATTTTGTTCAAAAAAAACAAGTGATTTAAATTTATTATTTATATTTTTAAATTAAACTGATATTATTATATATATAATTTATCATTTAATATAATAAATAAATTAGATCGATTGTAAAACCTTTTGCAAAAAAAAAATCATAAATAATTCAAAATAAATCATTTAAATACCATACTAAAGTTCAAGTACCCAAAAATGAATATAATAAATATTAATTTCACGGAAGCAGCTTTTAATATTCTTGTTTTAAGTTTATCCCTTATAAATGCATGAGTTTTATATTGCAAAACATTTTACAAAAAAAAATCATAAATAATTCAAAATAAATCATTTAAATACCATACTAAAGTCCAAGTGCCCAAAAATGAATATAATAAATAATAATTTCACGGAAGCAGCTTTTAATGTTCCTGTTTTAAGTTTATCCCTTATAAATGTATGAGTTTTATTTTGTTAAAAAAAACAAGTAATTTAAATTTATTATTTATATCACATTGGTTAACCAACTATTGACCTAAACAAAACAGGATTTATTAAGGATAAAAGGCAAGTATATATCTCTGTCAGGCAGGGAGAGTGAGTACCGTATATGCAAGTTATTGGTGACACCAGAGAATGATTTAAAAGTTGCAGCTGTTGGTCTCACGGCCACCAATTCTTAAGGATGCTGCCATCAAAAAACATTTATATATTAATAACAAATCATGAGTTAGAACAGTTATTGGAAGTATTACCATGAGTTTCAAAAAAATACCAGATGCCTTTTCTACATTTAAAAAAATCGGCATTCTCTATCTCTCTTGTTGCCTTATGGCTCAATTTAACATACACATTTATATGTAGCACTTCCTCAAGTAAGCATGGAAAACAAAAGATTAATAATAAAGAACCCTAAATACCAAAAGAATATAAAGATGATACAACAAGCAAGCTAGGATCTTTAGGCCCAATTTTTGTATTGATATAATGTGTATGGTTTTAAATGATTTCAAATATAAAATATCAAAATTAATCACATGACACAATAACTCTAAAATGATTATTGTTATTCCTTAATTGACCGTTAATTTAAATGATGAAAGAGCTTAATTAATTAAAATTTTAACATTCAAGAATTTAATTGAGTGCAAAAGAATATAAAAACTTAATTTATTTGTTTAGAAAATTTTAAAGGCTTCAAAGACCCATTAACCAAATATCATTAATAGCATTTGATTAAATGACATTTAAAAAAATTTTATCAATCATACGATAAATACTACGCATAGAAAGCGCATAATCTTCCTTTTGCAAAATTTTAAACTTTCGCATCCTTTCCAACTATCATCTTCAAGGTCATCTCTCTTAGGAAATGAACTTAGTTGTTGAGTTAATTAGGATATTCTCCTTGTGGACGCCTCCCAATGTAATTTGAGATCTTCCTTAAGAAAATTTCCCATCTTTCCAGCATCTTCAAAGAGATATCTCTCTTGAGAGATGGACCTAGTTGTCGAGTTACAGCGAGCCGTCCTCCTCAAAGTGTCATTGACTTCTCCTAGCATAACTCGAGATCTTTCTTGGAAAAGTTTGCCATCTTTAGCATCTATTTAAGCATCCTCTAGGGAGATAAACTTAGTTGTCGAACTACACCAGAACATCCTTCTTAGGCCGACATTGATGCCTCTGAATGTAACTCAAGACGATCAGCTTGTGTAACTAAGTTAATGAATGGGGTCGATTGTGTCAGAAATCAGACGATCAGATTCAAAATAATCTGCTCCCTTAGCAACTAATGCCAGAGTCAATCTACAAAGAGAGTGCTGTCTCCTTGATGATGTGATCAGATTGAATTCAACCGTCTTATTCACCCAATGGATTTTTTATCAATTTTGTTATTTTCTTAAAATGTATTATTAAGGGATGCATTACTATTTAAGATACTTTTAGATGAAAAAAAAATTTATCAGTCAAAAATTTATCCAAAAAAAAAACTTTTAATAGAGATATTTATAGTCAATGATGATATTAATTATGTAATATATAAATAATGTAATAAAAAATTCAAGACTAACTATTACTAAGTTTATACTTTCATCTTTATAACTTTCATCTTTATATTTCAAATTTTCAAAAGGTATTTATTGAATTATTTAAGAGTAACTATTACCCAAAAAAAACTCAAAATAAGTAAAACAATACCCAAAATCAAATCTGCATATTCAAAGATAAGAAAACTAAATAAAACACATTTCAATATCAGATTCATAAGAGAAAAAAAATACTTGCGGAATATGTTCGTACTGGTGAACAAATGACAACAAAATGGCTGCCTGTGATATACTCCAAAAGTGCAAGTGTCCCCTAGCTTTTCATATTCCTCGTCAGTAGTCGATCGTTTCTCTTTTACTCGTTCGTACAGGCGACGATCGAGAAAGATAAGCATTATTTGAAAGTCTAAGCCTCGAATCCATGGTTTGTTCATAAAGATAGGAGATTTTTTGGGGTTTTTCTTTTGTGGCTTCTTCTTTAACATGTAAATCACAAAAAAAAGAAATTGCTTGAAATCCAACCCACTTCAAAATCACCTTCAAATCCCTCGCTAAAACCAGAGAATCCCCTAATCGAACACCAATTTGATTTTAGCCTTTTAGGTAAACTCCTCCCAAAAGAAACAAAAACCCACCAGTCTAAAATGAATAATAGAATCCCCTGAAAACACTCACCAAGAAGACTCAAAAGTTTGAAAACAAAGGAACAAAAAAAAAAAAGAAAAAAAAACTACTCAATACCCTTCAGAATACATTAAAGCAGAAAAGAAGACCTCTGTGAGTTACTATTTTTTGAGTGTCTTCTTTTTATCGATTATACCCTAAGGAGATGATAACAATTTATTGCCTTTGATGCTTTTCAAAGCCATAATGGTGATTATGTTATTATATGCTTTTCTAATAAAAAATTTAATGGTTAAAAAATAATGACGGAACTTATAATATCTTTTATTTTGTTATTTTTTACTATTTTAAAATATTGTGCTATTTAAAAATATTCATCCCAAATTAATATTATTTAATTGATGATTAGATTTGTGCTCATATTAAATTAGATCCGAATTAAAAAATTGATTATATTTTGCTTAAAATCGATCTAACTTTTGAGCCTTCAAATCTATTTTTTTATAATATAGTATTTATTTTTAATTAATTAAATAAATATAAAATTAATTTAATGACTGTTTTCTATAAAAAATTGTGACTTTTATCTATACGTGTGACTTTTATCTATTTAATGATTATTTTCAAAGACTATAAAAGATAGAAGAGCCTCCTATATAGTCCAGACTTCATTTAAACGTACTTGTGCTACTTTCTTATAAGATAAGTAAGCTTTCCAGCATCAACTTCAAAGTAATTGTGCCTATAGTATTTGTAAATGTAATTATTGGGGTTTGTTGATTTTTCAGATATTTTTGTGTTTCTCCAAGTTTTCTTTAAAGGGGGTATTAATTTGCATCAGCTAATGGGACATGTTGCAGTTCCCAAGAGTAATCAACCCTTCTCTTTTCTGGTGTCGTTTTATTATTGCTTTGTCTTTTGGAATTTTTATGTTTTGTTGTGATTTAAAATACCTTGATTTTTTCTGGTTTTTGTGCTTTATGTTTCTTCGGCCTGATTTGGCACTTGTATTTTTTTTATATATTTTCAATAAGAAGACTCCAGAATTATTTTTAAAAAAACTTTTTTTAAAAATACATGGAATTTAAAAAATAAATAAGGATGGATTTAAAAAATGTAAATATTAAACTTATATATTTTTAATGTAAATACTTTAAATTTTAATAGCCATTCATAAATAATTTTATTCTTAGAAATTTAATAAAAAAATCTAAAACTATAAAGGACCATATAACTTAAAATTTTGAATTATAAAAAAAAATTGATAAAATTGTCTAACTAAAAATAAGTGACTTGAATTTTCGTAAAATTTGTATGGAGGGGAACTCACTAACTTCATGAAAGTTAGTAGAAAAAAAGTGGGAAAAGGAGAGCATAAAAGGACAAACAAAAGTTAGAGAAATGCATGAAGAATATAACGAAGCTTAATCCTGATTTCTAACTAAAAAACCATCAAGAGTTGGTTTGTTAGATTTATTATAAAAAAAACATAATTCAATTAAAAAGAAACTTAAATCCTGAATTTTTTTATAATAATTTATAAAATTATTGAAATTTTGAGTTCTTATTAGATGGATTCGGATTATATAATTTTTCTTATCTAAAAAATTTCACATTAATCTTTAACAAACGACTAATTCAAATTTTTTATATATTACTAAAATAACATATGAATAAACAAGTGAATTAAATTAAAAAAGACAATTATCAATTCAAGCAAAACAAACTTTCTGCTATATTACCATTTTTTAAAACGTTCTAAAAAAACCAAAAGCAAATATCACTAACAAATAGAATAATAATTGAATAAAATTCAACAAATAAATAAAATACAACAACTTTACATGATTAAAGTTAAATCATGCAAAATGCAGTTACTCAAAAATGTTGTTTTAAATCTTAAACTTTTTTTGGGCGAAAGGGAGGAATAGTTGAGATAAGTCAATAATTTTTATTAAGTCAATATTAATAAATTGATGATATTTCGTTTAAGGTGACTTGACGTTTGAGCTCAATATGATTTAAGTATTATTTTTTATTCTTTCAAAAAATATAATATTTTTATTTGTTGAGATAATACTTAATCTTTTTATAAAAAATATTAACTATTAAAATAATTATATAAAATTTATAATTTAATATAACAAATAATTTAAACCGATTGCAAAACATTTTGCAACAAAAATAACAATATCATAAATAATTCAAAACAAATCATTTAAATACCATACTGAAGTCCAAGTGTCCAAAATTGAATGTAATAAATAATAATTTCGCATAGGCATTAATGTAATAAGTATGTTAGGTGTTAAGTTGAGTTATTTTCAGGGACCTTTTGATTGCCCCTTTATGTGAGTTACAGTTGTTAAAGTTGCCTTTAGGTGTTCTTGTTCCAATTTTACCTTTTATAAAATGCATGAGTTTGATTTTGTTAAAAAAAAAACAAGTGATTTAAATTTATTATTTATAAACACATTGATTAACTAACTATTGACCTAAACAAAATAAGATAGGATTTATGAGGAATAAAAGGCAAGTATATACCTCTGCCAGAAGGGAGGGTGAGCATCATATATGCAAGTTTACATTTAAATCTTTTTAAAATCGCGAAATCATAAATTTAGTACAATGTAAATATACATTTTTGCTTCCTAATTTCATGAATACCTTTTTTAATTAACTATTTTATTTAATTTTATAGATAATTTTGAGTTAACAGTGAAGCAATTAATGAGCTAATACCCTGGTGAATGAATGAAAATTAAAAAAAAAAATACCTTCTAGTTAATGAAGTATTCTTCACCATTCCGCTTCCACTTTTTTCAACCATTATCGTCGAGCCATCAAAGTAAGCAACTAATATTTTTTTTTCACATGTTGTTGAAGCCCAATTTATTCGGCCCAATGAGATAAATTTGGTTTTAAATTAAATTTATTTTAAATTTAAATTTGCACAAAATTTAAGTTTATTATAAATATAAATTTAAAATTAAATTAGATAAATGTCCAAAGTCCATTTACAAGCACGATTGGGCCAAATTTGACTAGCCCAAAGTACAACCCAATTACAAAGAGCCCAATTGGGCTAAAATTTGGCTAGCCCAAATCCAAATAATTTGCTAGCCCAAACAGCCAAAATTCCCACTACTGTTGCCACCTCAATCCCAACCAATGAGAGATCGCCACGTCGGCACCACCAGCTATCATCTCCAAGCAAGTTGCTCCTGTACAGCCGACTGCCACCTTCTCCAAGCTTGCTTCAACCGCCATTGCTACAGCTGCTGCAATAGCCGAACCTGCAAAAAGAAGAATAGACAAGCATTTAGTAATGTAAAACAAAATTGAATCATGACAAATCTGGTTATAAAACCAGATTCAAACCATTTGTAAAGGTTATGAACCCAGTCTTTGAAAAATCAATAAACGAGCTTTGTTTTGAAAATCTAAAATCAATATAAAGTTAGTCATTCTAAAGGGACAAGAGCAGGGAGCATTAAGTAGCCAGAAACAGAATCAAATAATAGCTAGCAGAAGCACCAAACGTTACAAGAACTCGATGCATTGAACATTCACAAGGTACATTAAATACATAACTTGACGTTTCATTTGTTCTGTTTATGATCCAAGTTACAAAACGTTTTCATCATAAATATGATGCATTAATATACTTAAACTTAAACCTATCACTATTGTCATTTATTACATTTAATTATTTTCAAACGTTTAAACATGCAAGTATTTATTAAATTAATGTCGTTTAGTTTTTTAAAAAACGCATTAAGTATATATTAAATATATTTAATGATTTTAATAATAATAATAATAATATGTTTAATAATAAATAAAAAAAAGAGGAAAATGAAGGGTCGATCGGTTACTACCCTTTGATTGAGCCACCGTCGCCGCCGCCGAAGCCCTCTTCGAATGCCACCTACGCCACGCCATCCTCGAACCTGCCATGAAAATACGAAAAGAAAAACAAACATGAAACAAATCTGAGAACGGAGTCAAAAGTGAAAGTTTTCTTAAAAAAGATTAAACCCGAACTCACGATTTTGAGAGTAGGGAGACGAGCAATAACATATCTAAACAAGGGTTTGTTTTTCATCAAAATTTGGGCTGGATCCCTTAAGATCCATACTCGGATTGGTCATTTCCTAAAGAAACAAGAAAATAAGGAAAAGAAAGGAAACAAAGGGCTTTTGGTTTACCTTCGATGGTGGCGCGCGGGAGGTTGGAAAGATGGCGCTTGCACCGGCGAACGTTGGACGTCGTGAACGTGGCGGTTACGGGTGCTGGTCGACGTGGCGCGTGCGGCGATCGGGGCTCGATCGGGCGTTGGTCGATGGTGGCCGGCCATGGCTTGAAATAAAGAGAAAGAGAGGGGAAGTGAGAGAGAAGAGAGAAAAAGGGGGGCATAAAATTTTTTTTGAAAAAATGAAAAAAATAAATAAATAACACCTAAAAATATTATTTATAAGAGACCCATGGACCGACCCGATCCGACTAGACTCGCCTCTGGGATCCGCGTGTTTTGAAAAATGGGTTATTTATGCATTCGATCCTTCCGCCTTTTTAATTGTTTCAATTTAATCCTTTTCATACTTTTGATTATTTTTAATTTGGCCCAATAATTTTATTCACTTTTCAATTTAGTCCTTTGACATTTTGAATGTTATGGCTTATTTATGCATTTGATCCTTTTTATTTTCAATTTGCTTTAATTCGGTCCTTAAATCAACTTCTGTTTAATTACACAATTGGCTTAGGAATTTTTCAAGATTTACAAATTAGTCCTTTGACTTCTGGATGCCTGTGAGGCTGCCACGTGTCACCCAACCTTTGGTTTTATTGCTTACAGGTCCCTAAACTGTCCAAAAATTAAATTTTTGACCCTAAAACTTTAAAAAATTACATTTTAACCCCGAAACTTCCAAAAATTACTATTTTACCCCAAACTTTCTAAAATTCCATTTTTAACTCCTATTTCACCAAAAATTACCATTTTACCCCCAAACTTTCCAAAATTCCATTTTTAACCTCGATTGCACCCAAAATTACCATTTTACCCCCGAACATTCTAAAATTCTATTTTTAGCCCCGATTTCATCAAAAATTACCATTTTACCCCTAAACTTTCCAAAATCCCATTTTTAACCCCGATTTCATCAAAAATTACCATTTTACCCTTAAACTTTCCAAAACCCTATTTTAACCCTAATTTCATCGAAAATTATCACTTTACCCTCGAATCTTCTAAAATCCCATTTTTAACCTAAAATTTTCCCAAAATTATATTTTTGCCCTCGAGAGTCAAAAATTACTATTTTGCCCCCGAGTATCCAAAGGTCCCATTTTTCAATCCTGATTGCGTCATTTTTCTTCCTCATCATTATTTGCATTTGTTTAAATCATTATGCACCTGCATCTTACATTTTTGCATTCTGTTTATCTTGCTTCGTATTTAATTTCTCCTATTAATTGCTATTTGCTATTTTAAACTTACATGTTCATTTTCAGTGATTTTAAAGACGAGGCAATGTCCCTCTCATGTAAAAGCTTCAAGAAATCATGCCCTAACGTGTCGGGTGTGATTTTTCGTATAACTTACACGCGTCGAATATCCTCTTTTAAGATTTTTTGTACCTGTTAACTCCAAGATTCCGAGAACATCGTGGCCTAACGTGTTGGTCATGATTTTAATTCTTCGCGAAAATCGAAGTAAACGGGTATTCCATATTCGAATCTCTTAAACTATGTGTCCGAGGATTGAATTTTAAATTCAATACGAAATTTTCAAATTCTTAAAATATATCTATATATATCACGAGTGATTTAAAAACAAAACGAGAAAATATTCTTTCGCGTGAAAACCTCGAGAAATCGCGCTCTAACGTGTTGAGTGTGATTTTCGTAATTCATGCGAATCGAATATCCTCTTCAAAAGTTTCCAAATGAGACAATGTCCTTTCGTGTGAAAACCTCGAAACACCATGCCCTAACGTGCTGGGTGTGAGTTTCGTATAATTCACGCGATAGAATACTCTCTTTAAAATGTCTCGAAACGTCCTTCAATTTTGAAACTTCGAGAATATAGTGCCCTAATGTGTTGGACACGACTTCTAGTTCTGATAAGAGATTCGAAACACGAGGATGAATTTTCTTAAAAGAATTTGCTTTGAAATTACAAAGCCTTTTAAAATAAACATCGCATTTTAAACTTGACTCAAGTTTTCATTGTTTTCATAAGATAAGACCCGAAAATAATCATGTGATACCAATTTTGGGCGTATGAGGGTGCTAATCCTTCCTCATGCGAAACCGACTCCCGAACCTGTTTCTCTGAATTTCGAAGACCGACTTTTTAAAACGTTTTTAAACGTTTTGTGGTGATCCAATCACATCCAAAATAAAAGATTGGTGGCGACTCTTATTTCCCATTTTTTCAAATATTAAAATGATTTTTCGAAGCCCCGTTCTCGAGGTGGTTTCGACAGTCGTCATATCAAAATCTCATTCTAACAATTTGGGTTTGGGTTTTTTCAAGCTCGGATGAAGGTGGCGGAGGCATTGAGTTTATTAGTGAGGGAGAGGAGGCAAGAGTATGAAAGAGGGGAAAAAAAAGAATGACATTATTGGCAGGGGATGATAAATTTTCAGATGAACAAATAGTGGAATTATTGGTAAGCATTGCTTGTTGCTGGCTATGAAACAACTTCAACTATTATGACTTTGGCTGTCAAGTTCTTGATTGAGACACCTCTTGCTTTGGCTCAACTAAAGGTATGTTTTCTTTCCTTTTAAATATTGAAATTTTGGTTAAATTTGGCTTTGGTCCCTCTTTGTGTGTTTAAATTTGAGATTTGGTTTTCATGATTTTGTTTGGCATGGTATAATCTCTTCACTTTTGTGAGGTTATTAGTTAGTTCGACTCAGTGGCAGATCTTGGTACTGAGTTTTGTGTGTAAACTACTTTCTAGCTTTTCATATTTCAAAGTTTAAGTGAAATTGTTAACATTGCTATTTTTTTTTGAAATTTAGTCCTTGTATTTTTTATATTTCAAAATTAAAGTTGAATTGTTAACACTACTATTTTTTTATCGAAATACTTACTCGGTAGCCATGTAAGTAAAGAAAAGACTTTACAATTAACCTAGTTTTAACAAAATACTTTTACTAGTGTTGACAATTGAACTTGAAATTTCAAAAAGTAAATTCTTAGAAATAAAATATAAGGATCTATTACATATTCTAACCTTTTTAGAATACATCATATACGGACAACACTAATAATATCTTTGGTATATATAATACCAATGTTGATGAATAAATCAATCTGTCATTATACTCTTATACCAACACTAATAGGATGTATTGGTATATACTCATCATATATTGACAAATAAGTAATCTATCAATATAGACCTACTTACACTTACGGAATTAAGTCGTCAATAAAAGTGGCTTTCAACATATGTGGGTAACTAAATTTAAACTTCTTTAAAATCATCTATTGTATGGAATGTGATGAATGTGATTTTATCATTGGTATGTTTTTCTAACCAAATTGAGTTGTGTTAAGAGAAATAAGCTCCCAAAGTAGCCTACTTGAAATAGAAAACTTATAAATTATGGATAAGCCATGACGATTTTCAATGATTTGAGTTTCAAAATCTTAAGCTTTTGGTTACTTTATTTTATCAAACAAAATTTCTAGTTTTAGAATTACATTTGAACTTTAAATTGATATTTTTAAAATCACAAAATTTTTAAAAAAAAACTTAGAGTTTTGATGATTTCAAATGAGTACCCCATACTTAAGGCTTTCAACGTATTTGACTAACTAAATTTAAGGCTTTTTAAAATCGTCTAATGTTTTCTCATTCCAGTTGAACTTAAAGTGATTTATATCCATGACATGTGTTCTTTTCATTGGTATATTTTTATTGCCAAATTGACTTTTATGTTAACAGAACTAAGCTCCTAAAATAGCTTCTAATTTCAATATCAAGGTTTTGAGTTTCAACAAACTGAGGGTTACAAATTCATTTATTTAGCTACTTTCACATAGCTAATTCCAAGAAGGGTCATTATGACCTCATATATAAAGCCAAACCTTCATTTATATGAGAAGACATTTCCACATGCCAAGTTCATATTATCATACAAAATGGTTATATTAACATATTTTCCTCATTGATAACACATTAACTAAATCAAGCTTATAATCATTACATGACAACTAAATTTCCGTAGCACAATACTAATTAATATTGAACTCTATGACCAAGAGGCTTATTAAACCTCAACTTTTTCAAAACAATTGTTTCCAACATTTAAGGCCATGGAAATCTCCACACATTCATTCACTTAATCATAATTCACATTTTATTACACAATTTCATTCAAATTCCTAAACATGTTAGTATAGGAAAAGTAAAAGAATCCATGAGTATTTATGTCACGCCTCAAACAGCCTCAAACAGAGGCATAAAAGACGCCACCATTAGAGAGAGAAAATCTCGCAAATATGCAAGGCTAACAACAGAAACCCATCATCTTCCATTCTCCCACACCAATAATATTTGATAAAAAAATGCTATGGAAGATTGGAACCCAAAACAAGAAACCAATGAAATCAATATCTGGATAAAGGTACAATGAATAACAATGAACGTAGTTTAATATTTTTTTGTAACTTCGACCAAGCAATGAAAGCACAATTATGGCATTTCAATTCCACTCAATATATGGATTGCTCAAACCTTCTTATCAGACCAAGCCAGTTGCATTCTGGGCTCACGTTATCAGTGCAGAACTTCGGGTCTAATATGCTTCTAACAACAGAAAACTGCAAAGTCCTTTAAAAGGTTGAATGTGCAGAACAGTTGAAATGGAGTTTATAGTGACATAAATGAGTAAACAATGCAAATCATCCCAACAGGACGTGTAGCTTTGCTAAGACTGAAAATATGTCCAAATATGGAGCCTATTGCGAAAGTATAATAGTTGATTTCAGGAAAGCCAATCGGTTTTTGGTCAGATTAATCTTCTCTTCTGCTTCTGCTGCTTTTTCCAAAACCCCACGGACAACATCCTCTGGAGCTTTCTCTATGAACTGCAGTGACACATATTATAGATTGTAAGAGGCTTGTAAGCAATTGCAGGCATCAACAAGCATAGGAGAATAAGAAGCTTGTTGGAGAAGAAAAGGCCATCAGTTGACACATCCTAAGAAGACTTAAGCGAGTAAACAGTAAACTATCAATTAACTTTCGTAGCAATGTTGAAAACAAACAACGGCCAGTTCTCATGATACACCAAATTGAAATGCGTCAAACTTTTCCAAATGCTTTATAGCACATAAACTTTCCCAAATGATTTTAAAAAAACAACGGTTTGAGCTTCTCCCTAGAGTTAATTTTATTAAGTTCTCTGGGTAAGTGCCTCCACTAAAGTTGACACGTAATAAACAAAATGCCATAGCAAACATATTCAGGAATCCTCCCCATGAAACTCTGACTACTACAAAGTAATGTTGTTTTTAAGTTCAGTGCCTTGTTTTTATCCGTACATTTAGTCATGTTTGAAAAGCTTAAGCACGGTGGTAACTATTACATTTGTGCCAAAGTAATGCGCAATATTAGTGCATCTACATCAATGACAAAGTAAAGTTCATACTTTAGGAGAGTTGAGGCGAGCTTTAAGTCCCTCATACTCCGTTTGCATCTTTGATAGGCGCTTGGCAAGGCGTTGCACTTCAGCAGAAATATCAACCATATCAGCAAGGGGAAGATATGCCTCCAGTCCTTCACTTGCAACAAGGTGAACTAATTGTTTTGCATCCTCTGCAAGTATAAATACATATAGATGTCCAACATTTCATATATCAAAGAGAATCAATAGGAAGTACTATTATTGAAATGAATATGCAAAGCTGTTCTTTGTCCTAGGACCAAAAGATATATGGTTCAAAGTAAACATGCCTGGAGGAGAACCAGCAAAATGAATATTGTTTAAATCTAGCTTGGATAAGAGAGCCAAAACCTCCTCCTCTTCCTGCATCAAGAGGATACAACCTATCAACATTGATTTGCGGACATGCTAAGAATACAGATACATAAGCCATTATATGGCCAACACTAAAAAACACAATTTTTTATCTCTGACATCAATCATTGAACAAATAGTGTCGACCCTTAGATGACCATTATCAGTTTTTATTGTTTATTTTATGGTATTATAGTGAATATTTTTAAACTTAGATAATTTTCATAAATAATAAATTTTTTTGAATTATTTGAATAAATTACCTCAATATTTTATGGATTGAAGAGAAATATTTAAGAGTATTTAATTTTTGATTGATGGGAAAGAGTACAATGTGAAAGACAGCAGAGAAAAACGAGCAGCTTAACTACGAATCTCATAAACAAAACCTTAATCTTAGGTTGTAAAGCCCAAAGATACACAAACCTTAAAAAATTAAGTTAGAATTTTTTTTTTGTCCCATATTTCAAATTAGTGTCGAAAAATTAAAAAGTTTTTCGGTTTTCTTTCTATATTTTCTCAAGAGTTAATATTTTAAAGTTTTTACTTTATTGCTTTACTTTTTCAAATAATTTTTCTAGGTATATATTTATTTTCCATTTTTTTTTCTTCTGCTCATTTTTACTGCATCCTGCCATTAGAGCTTCTGTTTTTAGCTTGGATTTTTTACTTGTTTTTTCTTTTTATTGCATAGGGTATACATTCACTTCTTAAATGGTTATTTTTATCTTTCATTCTACATTTTCACTATATTTAAGATTTGATTATGTTTTTTTACCTATTCCCTTGTTTTTTATGTTTATATTTGTGGGTTTTGCCTTGTTATATATTATTCACTTTTTGGAGGCTGTACTCCCAAACTACCTTCAGAGTCGATCTTGTCCACCTCAATCTCAAAACTCATCGTCATATTTCGTTTTGTGACTAAGAAAAGATGGGGAACGAAATGCCCTAGTAGTTAGAAAAGGAAAAAAAAAAAGTTAGTCAAATTACAAAGCAGATAACAGGAATGAAGAGTAATAGAGCTAATTGAAGATAATGGCATACCTTCCACCACCAGGTCCGTTATTATAAACCCCAGGGTCTGCCTGGATCTTCACATGAAAGATGCCACTGCTTAAACTAAGAGTACTTGCCATTGCTGCGTTTTTGTCTATCTAGAGTTCACATGAACACTTACGGTTTGCATGCTCCAATTCAGGACTGCTGAACATTATGTGGACTTTTATTTTCAATATGATTATCTGTTTCAATCACTGTTGCAACACCTCTAATCCATAGTTAGTATTTATCATTATTTCGTTCGATCTTCTAAAATTTTGTAATATCTCGTAGTTCAGCAAGGATTTAGAAAAGGTGAAAGATGATCAAGAAAGGAAAATTATCGAGACGAGGAAAGCATTATCAAGAACAGGACTCATCGATGAGTATGAGCCAAAAAGAGTGAAAGGTATACAAGTTTTTAATTCTTATGTTATTCAAACTTGACTCTGATTATTGGATATATCTTTGTACCCATATTTAAATGTGCATTAGACATGAATATCAGACTTGACTACTTTGAGAAAAATGAAGAGTCATTGACTCTGCTTTGTAGGCTTTGCAACAGAAGGTTGATATAACCAACTATGACTACAAAAGAATTCCGAAGCCAAATAAAGGCAACTCAGGCTAGTGTATTTTGTGTTCTCAATCCAAAATGTTACTTTTATACCTGCAGTAATACTAGGATTTTGGTGTTTTTTTTTTGTGGTTGTCGCATCTTGATAAAATACTAGGGTTTAATCCGAATCCGTTATCTATTGCTATTTTGTTATAGATCGTTGTGAAAACTTAAAACACAATTTTAGTAGTTGAGATTGATGTATGTAGCAATTTGTTTAGTATTCTATTTTAGAACTTTTAAAAACATTGACGCGATGTTATTTAAATATAAATATGAGTGTCGGATACAAAGATAAATGTATATATCTGATAGTTTCAAATAAGATATTCATATTCTCTCAACTCTTAAATTCACTCAAATTTAATTTTTTTTATTGTTGCAATAGCAACAATGTCAAGTGAGTTAAGATTTAATTAACAGTTAATTTTTTTATTTTTACTTTAAGCTTAATGTAAAATGTATATTGTCAATTGTGCAAAATAATTCCTTCTCAAAGAAAAAAAAAAGAAATTTGTTCGTTGTTCAATTGTTTTAATGGTAATATTTGAATGTATTTGATCATAATTGTTCCGACAATAAATGTGGTATTTTATAGTTTGAACTCGATGATCGTATCGAGTATGGGTGTTACATATACAATATTCAAACAATAACAATAAAATAATAGTAATACAATAATATAGTAAAGCAATAACAAAATAGCAATAGTAAAAAAAAAGTTTAGGCAAAGGTTGGGTTTGGATAAAAAATTTTACTCAAAATTTGATCCGTTTGAAAAAATGTGTCTTATTTTTTATTCAAATCTATTTTTAAATTCAAATTTTTTATTTTTCTAATGGATTTTTGAACTTGAATGAATAGTTTGATTCATGATTAAATTTAATAATATGCTAACAATATCATAACTTTGACCTTAGAGATCTCGTAATTGAATTAACCTACATTGGTCGATAAAAATATGAAATATACACTAAGATTAAAGGGAATTGGTGAATGGTTTAAATTCTAATGATGAATTTTGCTTAGTTTATGAATGCTTTCAAAATTGAATTTGAGAAAAAAATATTTTTAGAGAAATTAAAAATTTTAATTTTAAAAAAATATTTTTAAGTTAATTTTTTATTTGAGAGAACACTTTTTCTCTAAAAAAATCAATTTGTTTATAATTGTCTCTCATAAATATTTGTTACAAGAAATATTAAACATACCATTATATGATATGCACCGACGTAGATATTAATATTGATAGCGTATAAACTTGCACCATCTTAGGTGCTCCGTCTTGAGGCTATTCAAGTTATTATTCCAAGAAAATTATTAATCTGGCATAAACGACTAAAACTCAAAGAATTATCGGTACATTATTTTTATGTTAATGGTGAGCATTTAATTTGTTTTTAATAAATTGTAAAATAAAATGTATACTTGAAGAATAAGATGAGTTTTAATGTAATATATATTTGGAAAGTACGTTAAATTCTTAAGTTTTTTTGGAATTTCAAAATCATCATGAATATTATAATTATACACGATGATTATTTTTAAAATTCAGTCTAATTTCATAAACTCTACCTTTGCTCCCGGACAATCAACAATAATGGCACACCTGATTGTATAGAATGCACCTATATTTACCTTCTATGGTTGGAATGTAATGAGATAATTCATTGTAATCCCAACATAAGTTGAGGTACTTTAACGACTTGTTACTAGTTCTGATTGTTATAGGCGGTGTAATATTAGCAAGTTTTGTCGGGATAAATAGAAAAGTACGAAATTAGTTTTAATTAAATTGGAGCATAGGTATTACTTCCACAATATGCATAGAGTGTAGGGATTGTTTGTAGAATTTGACCTTGATGTTGTTTGTAAGCTAAGACTTTCTAGGTGTAGGACTAGGACTTAGGAGAAGGACTCATTTGTTTTAATTTTAAAAGAGCTCTCTCTCTTTCTCTCTCCCTGCATATTCTTCGTATGATCTGATCGCATCTTCTAAGCAGTAAGCACTGCTGCTTTGCGGAAGGATTTTCTGATTGAATTTAGTTTCTCTTCCGCATCCGATATATAAATCTGGACGAGACTTAGAGAAGGGGTAGAATTACGGATCTGGTAGCGCCATTTTAAAGCTCTTCTGGTTCTGGTTCTGGTTCTGGTTCTGGAGGACAGGCCTTATTAGAGGAACCTTAGCCAACACTAACGCTTACACATTAATTAGGTAAAGGTTAGCTTAATTTATTTACTAATCTCATTTTATCATTCACATTCTCTTATTTTCTTTCCTCTTTTTAGGCCTCATTTCCTTTGTCAACTCTACTATCAAGATCTCATCTCATCTCATTTATTTGCCATCCAATTATGTTTCCTATTTTTATTATTTATTCATAATTTGCTTGCCTTTCCCGTAACAGAGCAACCTCGAGGTTGTTATAGCTAGCAGGATCTGGATTTGTGTGTGTATTGCTTTAATTGTTTTAAGTTACTTATTGAATTATAAAAATCCAGCTACTGATTATTGAGCGTAGATCCGCCGTAATCATATTTGATGTTTCTCTTGTTTTCTCACTAAATTTGGAACGGATTTTCCTTACTAATTTGTCCTTCCTGAGTCTATCGGATCTATCTGTATGTATCTATTCGAGCGAAAACAGTTTATTATGCTCACAGCAACCCGACAAGACTCTGCTGATTTTAAGAATTTCAAATTATCACCCAACTTTGACAATGTCATCCATATTTCCGTTTTCTTAGAATATCGGTTATGTGTGACTGACTTCCATTAGATTTTGCATGTCTCGTATGTTTTGTTTTGTTTATTTGGGTATTAGTATTTACTATTTGGAGTTTAAGCGCTTAAATTTCATCGACTTATCTTATTTTTGTTTGTTTGTTTGTTTTGTAGTTATTACAGATTTGGGGCAAACCAATGAAAAACGGGACGATAGAATGCAGTGTCTGCCATTCGAAGTTGGTTTCCCCAACTACCCGAGGTGTGTCTAGGGCTTATGACCTCCATAAAAGCAGGGTATCATCAAAGCAACGTGCCCTTAATGTCCTCTTGGTCGTAGGTGATTGTGTTCTTGTTGGTTTCCAGGTAATTTATTGTCAATTTGTGCTTTCCTTGCATTCTTTATTATCATACCTTTTTTATTTTACTGTTCTGCAATTTCCCAGATAGCTTGTCTTTCTTTGCTTTCCTCTACTCATCTTGCTTCTTCACATGTTTGATATTCTCTTTTTCTACCAGCCTATTTTGGTTTATATGTCTAAGGTGGACGGACGCTTCATGTTTAGCCCCATTAGTGTTAATTTTTTAACAGAGGTTGCAAAGGTTCTATTTGCAGTTCTTATGCTTATTTTACAGGTACATTGCAAATTATTTCTTCATTGCTTAACTTGTTTTCTTTATTTGATTCAACCTTTCTACTGGCTAAGTTTCATAGGATAACAGCACTTTGCCTCATTGGATTGACCTAATGTGCGTTGAACTTTATATCGTTTTATCATGTGATTGCAGTAACTATCCTATTTGATGTAGATGAAACTGTTTGAGAAGTACACTCATGGTGCTTGTGTGCACATTCTGATGGGAATAATTTGCATGTTGGAAATAAATGGACTTTTCAATATAATAACGTAATCTTAGGATATGAAAGATTCAATTATATTTTTTATTATCTTTACCCTAGTTTTCGGATTGCTTTTAGTTATTGTTTTGTCTTATTTCTATTTCAAATGTAATCATCTATGTTTACCTCTATAAATAGTAGTTTCTGTTAATAAATCAAGTGGAGCCATTTCATAAGCCTCCCTTTACTTCAGTATAGTAATTCATTAAAACCAATATTTACATGTTTACAGGCTAGACGTCAGAAAGTTGGTGAAAAGCCCCTTCTGTCAATTTCCACATTCATGCAGGTACAATTTTTATTTGAAGCTACAGATTGCCTACTTCAGCTATCATTTTGCATATCAATCATGTCCACTAGATTCTGATAATGCTTGATTATTCTTGTCGCCAAAAGGTGTAATTTTGAAATGATTCTTTTTTTATAAGATAACCGTAGCAATGATCATCATTTCTTGCAGGCAGCTAGGAACAATGTTCTCCTAGCCGTTCCAGCACTTCTTTATGCCATCAATAACTATCTGAAGTTCATCATGCAGGTATATTTCTTATAAGGTTCTCTGCAGCATTTTCTTACTGCTTTTGGTTAATATTATTGCACTATGTTTTTAATTGTCCATATACTGTCTGGCAATGTCTTCCTTCCGGGAGATGTTTTTAGCATGATAAAGGTTTTAAGTCATAATTAGTGGAATTGCTTGTTGGCAGCTTTATTTCAATCCTGCAACGGTGAAGATGCTGAGCAACCTCAAGGTAGTATTTCATCATAATAATGTATCAAACCTTGGTTCCTACTGGAAGCTATTAGTTTTGATTTGTCTGTATGCTTAGATCTTGGAACTTTTCTTTATCTTATCATATGTCGTTGATGAGTTATTCCATAGTTCTATTACTCCACTGACGCACATTTATCGGGTAGTTTATTGCTCAAGAAGATATATTCTTAATTTCTGAGATTCTTGTTTCTCCGCAGTTAGACATTCATTCTTGATGAGAATTTAATTGGGGTTACAATTTGCTGGGTAATTTCTTGCTTGAGTACGCCTCTTTTGTGCTCCTTTTTTGAGTTTATGGTATTTGGAATTTGGATACAGAAAGCTTGGTTCAAATTGGGACATGCTAATTTCTAACAAGTTCTTACTATTTATTGACCTTATTTGCATCAACATTGTTGCCAATTCAGTGATGGTGATACTTCCTTGTGTGTGGGAAGGCAGATATTGGATTTGGATGAGTGCCTTTACGAGATCAAGAGCCACACAATCTTGAGCTTAAGTCTTGGCTTGTGACACTTGCATAGTGTTACTAGGAGGATTTTGTTTTTTCATTCCTCTAAGATGTTGGAAATAGTTTTTTTTTAGGAAAAAAAAACAATTGTTTGTGCTCCTTGCAAAATTTTCTATATTTACTCGATGATCATGCAGGTTTTGGTAATTGCTGTTTTGCTGAAGATGATTATGAGGCGCAGATTTTCTGTGATACAGGTTAGGCTTAAAACTTCTCAACAGCATAACAAAAAAATTCAAAAAACAAGTGCATGTCCGTGCAATAATTTTTTTTCACTAAGTGCACATCTGATTCTTGTTTTGGGATCTTTCTAACATGCTGTGTGTAGCTAATTTGTGTTTATTTTGCAGTGGGAAGCTCTTGCTCTTTTGCTCATTGGAATTAGTGTAAATCAGCTGCGTTCTTTACCTGAGGGTAGTACAGCTTTGGGTCTTCACGTTACAACCGGTGCTTACATCTACACATTGATCTTTGTAAGTACTTTTGGGTATCTGTAATTTATATTTAGCATGTCTCTTTTGTGCGGACCATGCAATCAGTTTTAGTAGAAAGTTGTTATTTGTTTATCATTCTTCCGCATCTCTTTTTGGTTCCCTATTATTTGATTTTACACATGCCAGAAGCTGACATTAGACCTAATCTTTCAGGTAACTGTTCCATCTTTGGCTTCTGTCTACAATGAGTATGCTCTTAAGAGTCAGTATGAGACAAGCATCTATCTTCAGGTATTTTATAGGCTTCTCTGCATTGGTGGTATTTGATCTGTTCTGAGAAATGCTTTTAGAGATGTGTTAGTTTCAAAGGGATTGATTGATTTGATGTTAGAATTGTAATAATTATTGAGCCTTAGTATTTGGTATGTCTACCAGAGCTTAGTTACTTTTCTTAAGGTTTGTGTAGTGTCTATCTGGAAATTTTATTTTCTCAGTTCCAATATTATGAAGTTCGACTGTCTGGAAGCCTATTGAACAGTATTTCTCTCTGCCACTACAAGGGTTACGTGCAGCTATCAAGCATGGTCATACAAGGATCTGCTGAATTGAATCACTAGAATTTTGCACTTTGGCTTGGTTCCTAAAGGCTAAAGGATTGCTTTTATATGGTCATCCCCTAATTTCTTTTTGCTCTTGTTTGGTTTGCAGAACTTATTTTTATATGGTTATGGTGCTATATTTAATTTTCTGGCAATACTGGGGACAACTGTTGTCAAAGGTATGGTAAAGTATATAATATTCAGTTCTTTAAAGCATGTTAAAAGTTTATGAAGAAGAGCTACTGGCTCTAGAGTTAAATTACTTTTGGTTTAGGTTGCTTTTTTTAAAGTCTTCTTTAAGCATTTCAAATCTGAAGAAGCTTTCTGCTTCAAAATATTTACTTGTGTTAGAAACTTCATCGGTTATTTCTCCAGCAATTATTATTTCAGCAACTATTAGGCCAGTTTTAGATCCTGATTTGTGAGTCTGATATTCTGATGTTCTCATTTGGATTATTTCAGGTCCTAGTAGCTTTGATATCCTACAAGGACATTCCAAAGCCACCATGTTTCTTATATGTAACAATGCAGCACAGGGAATTTTATCCTCTTTTTTCTTCAAATATGCAGGTAATACACTAATAGTTTATATAATTTCATTAGTTTTCATCTAAGCTTGAATTGAAATTGAACTAACTAAAAGATGGCTTGAATGAGCATCCCACCAGTTTTGTTTTCCATACATAATTGTTGTTTTGAACTCAATTGTCTTTTTGCATTCAGATACAATTCTGAAGAAGTACTCTTCAACTGTTGCTACAATCTTTACTGGCATAGCATCTGCAACTCTGTTTGGCCATACTTTGACCATGAACTTCATCCTAGGAATTTCAATTGTGTTCATCTCAATGCACCAGGTAAATTGGAAAAGGATGCTGCCATACTGATGACTAGCTTTCTATGGAATTCTACTTGCTTACTTGTAGACCTGTTCATGGGTCGGGCCACTCGTTTAGGCCAGAAGGCTTGTTTGAAAAATTGGAGAGTTTAAACAAAAAAATGAGGCCCGACAATGAGCTTGGGTAAAAATTTAAGGCCCGGTTTTTATATGGGTTGAGCTTTGGGCAAAATTTTTGGCTGACCCAAATATATTATAATATAAAACTAATTATATTAACTATATATGTTAAATAATAATTATATATTTATATTTATATTCAATCTTTAACCCAATAACAATTAAACTTATTACCAAAGAAAAAACTTACCCAACTAAATAATCCAACCTAAAATATAAAATTTTAAAAATTATATTTAATACAATAAAACATTTATTATATTTGTAGTATTGTTTTTAATATAAGTACTTTTTAATGTATTTGTAATGTGTTAAAAAACTTTTATTTTAGCCTTTTTTTTAGTACATTTAGTGTATTATATTTTTTTTAAAAGTTATTTTTAAATAAAAATAATCTTAAAAAATCAAATATGGATGAGTTAGGTTAGGCTTGGGTTTTTTGCCTATTTGTCGGGCCAAGCTGAGCTCAAGGAAATTGGTCTAGATACCTTTTATGGGCCCGCCTGGCCGATGAGCACCTCTACTTAACTAATGTTTATGGGATTATTTGATGTTTTATGTTCTCCCTAGTTCTTTTCACCGCTTTCCAAAGTCAAAGAAGAACACGAGAATGGAAAGCTGGAACCGGTAGATTATAAGGAAAACCACAGGTAAATGAATATAGCGCTCTTTTCCATGGCCTCAAATCTTTTAGAAGGATTTTTTCATATTGTGCTATTTCTTCAAGTTAGTGTCCCCCCTCCACCCCGGGGGTTTATGCCTTTACCCTTCTTCAATGGTTCAAGTTAGATTGTTCCTGCTTCATGCTTTTGATGGATGCGGTAGGGATAATGATTGTACATTCTTCAACAACAGTCTAACTAGAATTTGGCAGAAGAACCCAACCGAATTTATCTATAATATATATGGAAAAATGTTTAAGTTAGTTATTGAATAGAGTTTACAAATTCATTATTTTTATTTATTTTCTTTTTTCCAATATATATCTTAGGTCCAAGGAATCTTTCATTAATATAGCAGCAGGAGCACATGAAGAGGTATGAATTTAATGTAAAAGTAGTGAAGTTTTCCCTGGGAGAGGGTCTTTTCTTATTGTCTGATTGCATTCCAAATTAGTGTTCTTTTTTTTTTGGACATACAAATTAATGTTAATTTGTCTCTTTCCAGGCTAGTCATCGTGTTGGATCTGATGATAGACAACCACTTCTTCCCACTTAAGGTTTTAGGGAGTATGTGAAAGCCTTTTGTTCTGAGAGTTAACTTCTTAATTTTGAAAATATTTCATGTGTTTTTAATTGCTGCACAAGTTCCTTGGTAAAGAGGTAGAGTGCTGTTATTCATTGTTAATAAAGCTGTATGTAACCTGGACCAAACTTGTTCCTCTTGGTGGATTATTTTTTGTCAAGGAAATAACAGCCAAGGGGCTTCAAGTCTAGATGAAAACAAAATGGATAAATGGAAAGCCTTTGTATTACTATGATTAAACTCAGCAGGTCTAGGTTTAGGTGTATCTATAATTTGCAGATAATGCCTTCCTGTCCCTAAGTTACACTTTTCATAAGATTAGTAACCAGTATTGTTGAACTGCTGGAGGATGAATCTGACACAGCAGTTGTAATTTGTAGCAGGGAGGGAATTTGTTTTGGTAGGGAACCAGGTATTGTTGGATAGTGACAGAGATAAACCAGTTTTTGCTCGAGACGTTTAATGGAATTGAAAGAAATTTGTAAAATGAGAAACCCTTAAATTGTGGTCATTTGTTATAATTTTCGTTCATGGGTCTGAATGGATGCTTGGTAGAGGAAGAGCAGTGGTATTGGTTTGGCTTGTTGCGGAGTTCTTCCTGATTTCTGCCTAGCCTTCACTCCACACTGCGTTTTCAGAAAAATGTATGATGTGGCGTTATTTGTTTTATTTAGACAACATACGGATTACAGGGAGACGGCGAACAATTTTTGTTTGTTTGTTTGGTTGTTATTTATTTATTTTTAAAGGTAAGCTCACCAACAGTTTTTTCTTGGTATAATTGTAAATTAACCTGCCAATATTTTCATATTTTATAATCATGTTGATGTGATTTTGTTTTGGTATAATAGTAGAATTAACCTATCAATATTTATATTTTTTTATTAATTTGATCATAATTCTAAAAAAATAACAAATTTAATCTTAATTTATACTATCAAATTAGTTTTGAGTCTAAAAAATTCAAAATAACAAGATTCAAATTTTTTTACAAATTGAAAATTGTAAAAAAAAAAAAATTGATAAAAAATACTTGAACTAATAATAAATAAAAATATTAATTTTTTTTACATGGATTGTCACACAATCATGTGTCAGACTATGTCAAAATCGCAAATAACACTTAAAACTTACGGGAAAACGTTTTGTTTTTAGGTTTTTCAGGCATTTTAAGATCATGACAATAATAAAATGGAAGGGAGCCGTTATAGAATACTGAAGAAAAAAATTCGAAAAATACTATTGAAGCGGATTCTGAAGTAGATTTTCATCAATATTAAAGATTTTTTTTTGATTTCTTTAGAGATTATCATGAGTTTCTTTGTTTCTTGTGGTTATACTGTATTTTGGATGTTTTTATTTGATAGGATGAACTAATTTTCTAAATACTTAGGGGAAATGAATCCAGTGATGGATTCTATAATTTGATTTATATTTTTACTCAATAAATACTTATATCTTGTTCTCAATTATGTGTGCTTAATTCTTGGTTAAATATTTTTAGACTATTGATCCATTTTTTATGTGCTTAAATCAGATGAGGAATAGACCCTGTTTAAGAGTAAATCCAACGTAATTGAGTGGAGTTGCATGCAATTTTAAAAATAGGACGACATAAATCTATCGGATTAGAGTCAAATCTAATAGGGGATCGATAGATTGAATTAATGCGATAATAAGAGTTTTAATTAGAATAAAAATTTCAATTAATCAACCTAAAATCAATTGCTTTTATTCTTGAAGAGAGATATTATGTAACACCCCTATATTTGATTCATATGTATAAACCCGGTATAAAAGTATTACATTAAAGTTCAGTACAGAAAATCGAGTCATGTAAAATTTTTTCATCAAAAGATGCATTTTTAGGCTTCTTGATTAAAAATATCGTAAATTAATCATGTATAATTAAAATCGAGACTTAAAACCAATTTAAAAGAAATAAAATATGATTTTTAGTCCAAAACACAATTTCAACCAAAATTCATCATTTCATTTCATCAACTCAAAGCATCCCAAATCAACATTTTTCCTTCCATTAGGGTCATATGTAAGTATCATTTGTACATGTCATTTTACTTCAAAGTAAATTACCTAAACTTGAGCTTCAAGAGTGATGTGATGTGATGAGAGGTCCCTTGCTCGACTTTAGCTTTCCGTAGCTTTTGTACCTACGTGTTAAAATAAACGCGTTAAGTCGGTGAAAGCTTAGTAAGCACTACAAAAGTAATGTAAAATCATTTAAATACTCTTACTTATAAGCTTTTACATTACTCACTTGTATCATATAACTTACCACCATGGCATCATACTTACTTCCACTTTTCACCATTTAGCCCATTGTAAACTACCATATATAGAACCCATCAAATAAACGAAACTAACATAAAGTACCGAAGTACTTAACAGAAACGCATAAGTGCTGGAGAAACAGAAGCACATAAGTGCTGGAGAAACAGAAGCACATAAGTGTTGGGAAACAGTAGGCACACACAGTGCTGAACAGAAGCACACACAGTGCTGAACGGTAAGTGTGCTAATGTTCCTTAATGGCATGCCACTAATATCACAATGATTCTAAATTAGTCTACATGGGCATAATCTCATTTAACATCATTATTCACAATTTATACATCACATTTATATTTCTCTTCACATATATATAATTATGTATTTCTCACCTTTATTTTCTCAAAAAAATCCACAATTTCACCAATTAATCACACAATCAATCTTTATAATTAACCACATAATATTTCATACATATTCATCATTATATACCTCTTACTTTTGTTTTCACATTAATTTTCAAAGCTTCCACTTCTGTCACAATCACTAAATTATTTACATCTTGAGCTAGAGAATTCAAAATTATAATCCGCTTAATGTTTCTAAAATTAGACTCAAATATCTTTTTACCATAAAAATTTCAGAAATTTTACTTTAGCCAATTTGTACAGTAAATTCTTTCAATTTACCATTTCTCTGCTACTTGATAGTTTCAACCTTTCTTCACTAAAAATTATCTATCTTTTAATACAGAGATCAAATGACGTTCCCATCTATTTCTTTTGAAAATAGACTCATTAAGGAATTTACCATATATATTTCAGTCTCTAATAGTTTTTATATATTTTTCTATGATTTCTCAAAATTAGAACAGGGAAACTCGAACCTACTCTGACCTTGTTATACAACAACTAGTATATCTCGAAATATATAATTCCTTTTCTTTCAATGTTTCTTCCATATAAAATTACTCTCACTAAGCTTTAATAAAATATTTAATTAAACCCTTAACTCTTTTTATACAATTTTTGGTGAATTTTCGATGTTAGTCCTCTGATTCTGTCCAAACTGTTTCAATGAGAACATTTCCTTTCTCATGTTCCTTTGTACTAAACTCCATTCAATCACACATAATCAACACTTATAATTAAACATATCATTTTTATCATGACTAATCATATACTAAAATTATATACTTTAAAGAGAATAAATTTTCAATTTAAAAATCTTGTAGTACTTACAACAAAAAGACTGGTTTTCTCCTCTTTTTACTCTTTGCTCTTCTCTTTTCCTTTGTCTTCAATTTGGTCCCTTTCCTTCTTTCCTTTCTCTTCAATTTCACATAGACACATATAAGCTAAATGCTATAATTCAATGATTTCCATACTAAATTACAAAAAAATACATGTATATCATGAAAATTGAACCATGTCTTACCTTATTTCATGAAAACCCAAAATTCTAATTCAATCCCTTAACTTAACACCTCAAAAGAGACTCTATATGAGAATTGAGGTGTCTACTAACTCTATTCTATGCCTTTCTTTCAGAAATTTCAAAGAAAATGGAGGTTTTTGAAGCTTGGAAGGTTTAACAATGGTGTAAGGACTTAATTAGAATAAAAGCAAAAATTGAATGGAGAGAGAATAAGCATGGACGATTAAGCATTATGAAAAAGATTATATTTTTCATCTTTTATTTCTTTTTCTTTCTCTCAAATTCTCTAGACTTTTCTTCAAAAATATCTCACTTAACAAAAATGGTAAAATTACACTTTTAGTCCTGGGCCTTCCAACTTTACACTTTGGCCCAAAACTTTTCCTCAAAAAATATCTTTCACCAAATTACTCTTTTGCCCCTCCTTAATCAATCTAATTCTCATGATGACTCATAATTCAATTTGAATAAATTGCTATTTAGTCCTTCCTCCTCACAATTACTAATTAATCCTTAATTTTCTAAATTTTTCTTATTTTAGCTACATAGTCTAATTCTCAATTCTACTCTATTACTATTCCAAATCTGGTTCAAGAACGTGGATGTTACAATTCTCCCCCCTTAAAATAAATTTTGTCCTCGAAATTTACCTGTAACAAACAACTGTGGATACTGTTGTCTCGTCGTTTCTTCTCTTTCCCATGTTGCTTCTTCTGAGTTATGATGTCTCCACAACACTTTTACCAAAGGAACTCTTTTATTTCTTAACTCCTTCACTTCTTGAGCTAAAATCTCTATTGGTTCCTCTTAATAAGTAAGATCCAGTTGTATCTCTATAACTTCTAGGGTAATCACATGAGATGGATCAGATCGATAACTCCGTAACATAGGCACATGGAAAACATTATGAATCTTGTCTAGTTCTGGAGGGAGAGCCAATCTGTAAGCAACTGGACCAACTCGTTCCAAGATCTCATATGGTCCGATGAATCTTGGGCTCAATTTTCCCTTTTTACCTAACTGGAGAACCTTTTTCCATGGAGACACTTTCAAGAAAACTTTTTCACCAACATTGAATTCAAATCCTTCCTTTTCAAATCAGCATATGACTTTTGTCGGTCTGAAGTAGCCTTTAATCGATCTTTGATCAATCTTACTTTTTCCTCCGTCTCATGAATTAAATCAGAACCCACTAGCTTATGTTCACTCAGTTTTGTCCAACACACTGAAGTCTTACACTTCCTCCCATATAATGCTTCATACAGTGCCATTTGAATACTTGACTGATAGTTGTTATTATAAGTAAATTCAATCAAAGGTAAATACTTTTCCTAATTACCTTCAAACTCAATAATACAACTCCTCAACATTTCTTCTAGAATCTAAATCACTCGTTCTGATTGCCCATCAGTTTGAGGATGATATGCTGTACTAAAATTTCAGTCGAGTACCCAAAGCTTCATGTAATCTTTCCCAAAACTTTGATGTAAATCTAGGATCCCGATCAGAAATAATAGATATGGGCACACCATGTAGCCTAACTATTTCATTTATATACAGCAGTGCATACTTGTCTAATAAAAAATCAGTTCTTACCGACAGAAAATGACCAGACTTGGTCAGTCGATCAACAATCACCCATATAGCATCCTTTTTCTTTGGTGAAGGTGGCAATCCCGTGACAAAGTCCATTGTGATTCTTTCCCATTTCCATTCTGGGATAGTAATTGTTTGAAGCAACCCCGATGGCACTTGTTGTTCTGCTTTTACCTTTTGACATGTCAAACACTTAGAAACATATTCAACCATATCCCGCTTCATATTTTTCCACCAATAAAATGGCTTTAAGCCATGATACATCTTATTACTTCTCGGATGCATAGCAAAAGAACTATGATGAGCTTTTTCCAAATTTCTTCGTTTCAAATTTTCTTAATTGGGCACACATAATTGATTATGAAATCTCAAATTCCCTTCATGATCAATCTCAAACTCATTATTTTTGCCTTCTTCAAGTTGTTTTCTTATCATCAATAACTCTTCGTCCTCTTTCTGTGCATCTGTTACTTCTTGCAATAAAGTCAGTTTCACTCTTAGTTCAACTGATAATTCACCATTTTGTTGCATCTCCAAATGCGCATTCATCGCCTTTAATACTGCTATCGACTTTCTACTCAAGGCATCAACTGTAACATTTGCTTTCCCGGTATAATAATCAATAATACAATCATAATCTTTAATTAACTCAATTCACCTTCTTTATCTCAAATTCAGCTCTTTCTAAGTTAGTAGATACTACAAACTCTAGTAATCCGTGTAAACATATCATCTTTCTCCATACAGATAATGTCTCCAAACCTTTAATGCAAACACCACTGTAGACAATTCAAGATCATGAGTTGGATAGTTCTTCTCATGTGGCTTCAATTGCCTTAATGCATATGCAACTACCTTTCCATCTTGCATTAATACACACCCCAAGCCATTATAGGATGCATCACTGTAAATCACAAATTCTTTACCATACTCTGGCTGAATCAACACTAGAGCTACAGTCAATGCTGCCTTTAATCTGTCAAAACTTTGTTGGCACTTTTCATTCCACTCAAACTTCAAATCTTTTTGCAACAATCTTGTTAAAGGCAATACAATCATAGAAAATCTCTACACGAATCTTTTATAAAACCCAGCCAGACGAAAAAAACTTCTTACCTCTGTCACATTCTTCTGCGTTTTCCACTGCAGTATTGCTTCAATCTTCTTCAGATCTACTTGAATACCATCTTCAAACACAATGTGACCCAGAAAAGTAACTTCTTTTAGCTAGAACTCACATTTTCTTAACTTGTTTTTCTCTTAGAATTTGCAATACAATTCGGAGGTGTCTTTCATGTTCTTCTTCACTTTTCGAATACACTAGAATATCATCAATAAATACCACAACGAATTGATCCAAATATGGCTGAAAAATTCTGGTCATGAGATCCATGAAAGCAGCTGGAGCATTAGTTAATCCAAACGGCATCACTAAGAACTCGTAATGACCATAACGAGTTCTAAAAGCAGTCTTTGATACATCCGACTCTAAAACCCTCAACTGATACTATCCCGATCTGAGATCAATCTTTGAAAACATACTTGCTCCATTCAACTAATCAAATAAATCATCAATCCTGGTTAGTGGATATTTATTCTTTATCATCACTCTATTTAGCTGACGGTAATCTATACAAAGTCTCAAAGATCCATATTTCTTTTTCACAAATAACATCGGAGCTCCCCATGATGACACACTGGGACGTATAAATCCTTTATCCAGTAACTCTTGCAGCTGAGTCTTTAGTTCTTTCAACTCCGCATGTGCCATTCTGTATGGTGCTATCGAAATCGGTGTAGTTCCCAGAACCAATTCAATTCCAAATTCAACTTCACTTTTAGGAGGTAAACCCAACAACTCTTTAGGAAACACATCAGGAAATTCTCGTACCAACGGTATCTTTTCAATCTCATTACCTTCTACCCGGGTATCTATAACATAAGCTAGAAAAGCATCATGCCCTTTCTTAATCATCTTGAAAGCCTTAATCGCAGAAATCACATTCGATAAAGTACTGAATTTCTCACCCATCACAATTGCCTCTTTCCCGCCAGAAGTTCTCAAAAAAATTCTTTTTCTTTTGCAATCAACTACAACCCTATATTCAGATAACCAATCCATTCCCAGTATCACATCAAACTCATGAAATGTAAGAGCCATGAGATCTGCTGGAAATTCACAATCCTGAATCTTTAAAGGACACCTCATACACACTTTATTGACTCTCTCTCACTTTGCCCGAAAGGATTGGTAACAATCACTTCATGTTCAGTAGGTTCTACTACTAATTTTCTCTCTTTCACTAATGAGTTTCATATATATGAATGTGTAGAACCAGGATCAATTAATGCAACTACAGGAGAGTCAAATAATGAAAATTTACCGGTGATTACATCAGGAGCATCTTCCTCTTTTCTAATAGGATTTGAGGCCCTACTCTCAACTTCATCTTCAGACTCTTCACGTCTATTCGACATATCTACTTTCTACAATATTCACAATTTAATCAATTAAATAACTAAACATCCTCTTATCACATTAACATATAAAATGGCATGTACACATGGACTCATTCCCGGTCCCAAACATCATAAAACCTTTGCTCTGATACCATCAAATATAACCCACATATACCCGATTCATATGTATAAACCTGATATAGAAGTATTACATTAAAGTTCAGTACAGAAAAACCGAGTCATGTAAAAAAATTTCATCAAACGATGCAGTTTTAGGCTTCTTGATTAAAAATATCGAAAATTAATCATGTATAATTAAAATCGAGACTTAAAACCAATTTAAAAGAAATAAAATTGATTTTTAGTCCAAAACACAATTTCAACCAAAATTCAGCATTTCATTTCATCAACTCAAAGCATCCCAAATCAACATTTTTCCTTCCATTAGGGTCATATGTAAGTATCATTTGTACATGTCATTTTACTTCAAAGTAAATTACCTAAACTTGAGCTTCAAGAGTGATGTGATGTGATGAGAGGTCCCTTGCTCGACTTTAGCTTTCCGTAGCTTTTGTACCTACGTGTTAAAATAAACGCGTTAAGTCGGTGAAAGCTTAGTAAGCACTACAAAAGTAATGTAAAATCATTTAAATACTCTTACTTATAAGCTTTTACATTACTCACTTGTATCATATAACTTACCACCATGGCATCATACTTACTTCCACTTTTCACCATTTAGCCCATTGTAAACTACCATATATAGAACCCATCAAATAAACGAAACTAACATAAAGTACCGAAGTACTTAACAGAAACGCATAAGTGCTGGAGAAACAGAAGCACATAAGTGCTGGGAAACAGTAGGCACACACAGTGCTGAACAGAAGCACACACAGTGCTGAACGGTAAGTGTGCTAATGTTCCTTAATGGCATGCCACTAATATCACAATGATTCTAAATTAGTCTACATGGGCATAATCTCATTTAACATCATTATTCACAATTTATACATCACATTTATATTTCTCTTCACATATATATAATTATGTATTTCTCACCTTTATTTTCTCAAAAAAATCCACAATTTCACCAATTAATCACAAAATCAATCTTTATAATTAACCACATAATATTTCACACATATTCATCATTATATACCTCTTACTTTTGTTTTCACATTAATTTTCAAAGCTTCCACTTGCATCACAATCACTAAATTATTTATATCTTGAGCTAAGGAATTCGAAATTATAATCTGCTTGATGTTTCTAAAATTAGACTCAAATATTTTTTTACCATAAAAATTTCAGAATTTTTACTTTAGCCAATTTGTACAGTAAATTTTTCTAATTTACCCATTCTCTGCTACCTGACAGTTTCGACCTTTCTTCACTAAAAATTATTTATCTTTTAATACAGAGATCAAATGACGTTCCCGTCTGTTTCTTTTGAAAATGGTCTCATTAAGAAATTAACCATATATATTTCAGTCTCAAATAGTTTTTATATATTTTTTTTATGATTTTTCAAATTTAGAACAGCGAAACTCGAACCTACTCTGACCTTGTTATACAACAACTAGTATATCTCGAAATATATAATTCATTCTCTTTCAATGTTTCTTCCATATGAAACTAAACTCAATAAGATTTAATCACATGTTTAATTCGAACCTTAACTCTTTTTATACAATTTTTGGTGAATTTTTGAAGTTAGTCCTCTGATTCTGTCCAAACTGTTTCAATGAGAACATTTCCTTTCTCATGTCCCTTTGCACTAAACTCCATTCAATCACACATAATCAACACTTATAATTAAACATATCAATTTTATCATAATTAATCATATACTAAAATCATATACTTTAAAGAGAATACATTTTCAATTTAAAAATCTTGTAGTACTTACAACAAAAAGACTGGTTTTCTCCTCTTTTTACTCCTTGCTCTTCTCTTTTCCTTTATCTTCAATTTGGTCCCTTTCCTTCTTTCCTTTCTCTTCAATTTCACATAAACACATGTAAGCTAAATGTTATAATTCAATGATTTTCATACTAAATTACAGAAAAATACATGTATATCATGAAAATTGAACCATCTCTTACCTTATTTCATGAAAACCCAAAATTCTAATTCAATCCCTTAACTCTTTAACACCTCAAAAGAGACTCTATATGAGAATTGAGGTGTCTAATAACACTATTCTATGCCTTTATTTCAGAAATTTCAAAGAAAATGGAGGTTTTTGAAGCTTGGAAGGTTTAAGAGTGGTGGAAGGACTTAATTAGAATAAAAACAAAAGTTGGATAGAGAGAGAATAGGCATGGACAGTTAAGCATTATGAAAAAGATGATATTTTTCATCTTTTATTTCTTTTTCTTTCTCTCAAATTCTCTAGATTTTTCTTCAAAAATATCTCACTTAATAAAAATGGTAAAATTGCACTTTTAGTCATTGGGCCTTCCAACTTTACACTTTGGCCTAAAACTTTGCCTCCAAAAATATCTTTCATGAAATTACTCTTTTCCCCTCCTTAATCAATCTAATTCCCATGATGATTCATAATTCAATTTGAATAAATTACTATTTAGTCCTTCCTCCTTTCTCACAATTACTAATTAATCCTTAATTTTCTAACTTTTTCTTATTTTAGCTACATAGTCTAATTCTCAATTCTATTCTATTACTATTCCAAATCCGGTTCAAGAACGCGGATGTTACTTATTAGCATAATTTTGGGATTTCTATGAATCAAGATACCAAGTGAAGAAATTACATAATTTAAATTGATAGTGATAGATGAAATCTAGGTGGATTTTTTTTCTGGGTATTGTTTCGTTTCTTTGTTGTTAATCGTTTATTTTCCTGATTAGTTCTTTGTCGTGTTCTTTAGTTAATTAATTTACTTAATTTTAGTTTTTAATTAATCACTCCAATTATTCAGTTAAATTATAGAAAAACAATAATTACTAGTACTTTTAGTCCTCGTGGGAACGATATCTTTGCTCACCGTACTATTAATTGATAGGTGCACTTGCCTTAGTCAAATTTTTAGTTGGTTTACGACACATTACACTGCCAATAGTTGCACGATTTGATATGCTAAAGTCTAAGATTATGACAATTGGTGTTAGAGCAAGGTTTGATTAAGGTGTTGATTGAGATGGTGAACCAAACAAATGATCAGAATGTCCCACCAAAAACTCGTGGGAGGTCCAAGAAAGCTAGCAATTCGAGGGACATGTTGGTTGTAGCACCTCTTGCTTGACCTAATCATTGGGTCCGAGTTACAAGATGTCACATTAGTTATTGGAGCAACTATACCAAACTTCAATCCAATCCAATCATTCCAGTATGCTAAATAGCATAAAACACGTTTCTAATATGATATAAAATCATTTTCGAGTCTTATACAAGCTTATGAAAATTCTTTTGCTAACTCGAAATCAATTAAGGACATAATTGAAAAGTTTTCAAATTTTGCGAGTTTACATCACGACATCATCACTCAATGAGTTACTTCACGAGTTCAAGAATCTCGACATCGCAACACCACTCCTTGTCGATATATGTCGTTATGTTAGGGATTTGTAGTTGCGACGTTGCCTCTGTTTTGGCAAAAATCACATCTACTACATATTCAATGTTTTAAACAACACATTTCATTACACCTATGCATATACCGATTTCACCAATGTTATATCACGCCAACATTTTTCAAATCAAGCTTGTAATACCTTTGAAAACACACATTCAAATGACATAAAACTCAATCTATAAAATAACATACCATTTACCAAGTTAACTTACCAAATTACTTCACTATGTAAACTATAACATATTTAAAACATGCAAGCTTGAAATCATCAAATCAAATGGCATCAAATATGACCAAAGCTATAAATCATCTAGGTCATATACCAAGCTTATCATGCAAATTCAACATTAGCCATAAATTCATCCATGACATCCACATCAAGGAAATGACCATTTACATGACCAATGACTTTATATACATGCCATAATTAACCAAAAAGAGTTAGGCAGTAAACTATCGAAGGATGATTTGAGAGGATGTGATTGCTTCGATGATCCAAACTTTGAGGAATTCAAAATCAAAATCAAAATCTACAAAATAAATAAATTAAGTAAGAACAAGTAATTATACCAATTCTTCTCATTAGACTCAACTAAGATTTTTATCAAAGACTTTATATGTTCTTACATATGTCAATATTGCATCCATTAACCAATTTCTCTTTAGTATTATAACAACTCATATACGTTTACGCTCGTTAGCTTATATACGTTTACGCTCGTCAGCTTGCACACATTTACATTCGTTAGCTTGTACACGTTTACGCTCGTCAGCTTGCAAAATTTTACGTTCATCAGCTAGCACATGTTTATGCTCGTTAGCTTACATACGTTTACGCTCGTCAGCTTGCACACGTTTACGCTATTCAACAATTTATGTTGTATACATCTAATCTTTTCACAAGTATGTATATATATATGCTTAAGATGAACATATTTGATACAACTAACATACTTAACTATATTTAAGTGAACTAATTAAGTTGTAAGTATAACTTACATATTGTGGAATTTGTACCACCCGGTTTAGTCGATCGCTTTGCCCTTGCCTTGTACGTCTTCCACACGTGATGTATCTTGATCTAAATAACAAGTTCATATATTATCATTCAGAGTTAACTTCATTGTAAGAGTATGAGATTTTAGCATCATGCTAACTTATATACACAAATTCAAAATTTAATAGTCTAAACTCATCTATTTCAGTATCACCTCCATTCATTCATCAAATTCTTAATTTTCCAGTCATAATCAATTCATGAACTAAATACCCATATTTAGCACCCAGTATTAAACCTTTATTCTTGGCAACCAAAACCCATTATAGTTACAATTAATAAAACCCTAAACTTACAAGGACCTCACAATAATTTCCCCTTTTTCTTGTAAATAAAAACCGTATAAGCGGCATAAAAGAAAAATATAAAGAAATTCTCACTAAAATTCTTACTAAATGAGCTAGCTTAGCCGATTTTAGCTTCCTCCAAAACTCCTTGGCTCCTTCGTGAGATAAGAAAAAGAAAGAGAGGGAAAGTGATGAATCTCTACTTCTCTCCCCCTTTTTTTATTTCTTTAATTCCCTTTTTTTATTATTAAAATATCAAAATAATTCTTTTTCACCACACACATTCTGATTTTTCTACCAACTTATCCCACTAATTTCATTTGTGGTTAACTTCCACTTAGCCCCTTCCAAGTTTACTTTTCACTCAAATAGCTTATAACACTTTTAATTATCTTTATACTTCCACTTTTACTATTAAGTCCTTCAACTTTAATTAATCCTTCACATTCAAATCAATAGAGTTATTTTAATATTCAAAATAGTCGTATTTGCTATTTTCCTCATAAAAATACATAACTCTACTCCTCTTTAATTTCACAAAAATCGGGAGGTTACACCTTGTATCCCCGTTTGATTAGCCAATCAAGATGTAGTCGTAGACTTTTTGTTTTAGGGCAATAAGATGTAGTCGCATATGAGTTCTGATGAGAGTTTCGTGGTAATTTTGAAAAATATTTTATATCCTTTTTGTAAGTACCTTATGAGATTTAAGGTTTTGTTTACTAGTTTACTCTTTGAGATTTTGAGCTTTGTTTTCGAGGTTTTGGATAATGTACATTTAGTACATTTAATTTTTTTTTTCATATTATACTTTCGTTTGTTTACTCATTAGTGAAAAGTTGAAGCCTCATTTACTTGTGATTTTCCTCTATTTGAGAGTTTTTCACGTAAAATATTTGTATTTATTTTTCTCTACTTTTTCTTGTGCGTTGTTTATACGAATCGATCCCCAATAGAAACAATTATAATAAGCATTTAGATGCTTACTAAGTTCAAATGGAAATTACACACTTACCTTGCTCAAAGGTCATAGTAATTGTAACATCCCGAACCCGATCTAGACATTCCAACCAGATCTTGAAGGTTACACTACGTACTCAAAAACCAGATTATTTGCTTTCTAAAACATTGCTTATCAATAATTTTGCAGAAACTCATTCTTAATTATTTATTAGAAAACTTAAAGCATTTTTCAAAACAATCATCTTTTTCTACAAAATAAAAAAAGTCGTATCATTAACATGATTACCTTTTCGAAAACTTGATTAATAGTTTGATTTGCAGCGAAAAATCCATCATTTTGTTTATTTTTTAAAATGAACGTCAAATTTAAATATAAAAAAAACATATATCAATTCGAGCTGTTGAACGTCGTTCATTCTTAAGTCCGCGAATTACTTGAAAAGATGAAGTAAAAGGGTGAGCTATGAAGCTCAGTGTGTAACTCAACTCATACTAATAAAACGTATATCAAAATCACACAGAAGTAAAAAATCAAATAGAATAAACATCATGGCATACTGTTCGATGCAACATAATAATAAGATCAGATACGGAAGACATGACATATCACGCAATGCAAAATTTAATACAGAACATATATAAATTCTACACTCATCCGCTACACACCATCTCTGTCTATCCTTATACACCAAATAGAGTAATAAATACCCATCCAACCCCACACACCTTAATAGTGAGCATATGTCACTTTTCAAAATAGAGCAATCAAGATGCTAGAAATAATGAGTAATTCGTCAGAATCAGATAAGTGTGGTTAAGTCATTAGATAAGGAAGATCATTAAAATGCCAACACTTCCCCCGTTACATAATTATCCCACCCAATGCACATGCAAACACTCAAGGGGCGAATCTAAGAGGGCTAGTAGGGCCCCCGACCCTCTAAAATGAAATTTTTTTTCATTTAACCCATTATTATTTTTTAAAAATTTAAAATTAGTAAAGGTAAAATTTCACTTTGGCCCTCTTAAAAATGATAACATTTTGATTTAATCCTTTAAAATTACATTTTTATTATCGTAAAAATTACAATTTAATTTTGACCCCCTAAAAAAATTTTCTGACTTCATCCCTACAAACACTAATCAGATATCTAGATGAAAACATATTATACATGCTTGACTAATCAGAACATACTAACATGCTTCCATAAATTCCACATACAGAGGCAGAATATCAGATTTCATATACAGAAATCATACATATAACATAGCAGATCCTACGAAGTGGCTAACCTTGAATCACACTTCAACTGCGGCTCTAAATAAAATTTAGAAAAAATGGGCCCATATGTCTATGTGGCCCATACGACCTAATTGGCCCAGCCCGTGTGGCCTACATGATCGTGTGTCTCACACATTTGTGTGCCTCACATGATTTGGCACACGACTATGTAGAATCGATAATAAATTTTCGATTTCGCGTCATTCACTATTTTTCGAAACAAAAAGTACACACTTGGTCATTTTTCGATGCCAACACAACACTATTCCTAACCCTAAAATCCACATTCAAAACAAGTTAATTAACGCCGTCATACCAAATCCAAATACTAAATTGATCAGAAGTGTTAGGCAATTAGCCTTAACACCAAGAAACGACCCTAATCAAGGCACTGATCACTTACCCTCAAAGCAGCAACAACCTCAACAGTACCACACTTCCAACTCCTATTACGACACCAAACAGATAGATTAGCACCAAAACATTGAATAATTTAGCACAAATACAATGAACTCGAAACGTTCATTCGGCCAACACTCTAGATTATTCAGCCCTTACCTATAGGGAAAACGATTACTAAGGCACTCAGTTCGTCGGAAGAGATTTATGCGTCTCACGATCCTTCCCTAACAGATTCACAACAATAAAACCATCACATCAAAACCTCACATATAACATTTTTCCAAAACCATCCTCCTTAAAATAAAACGAACACTACACTAACGCAAAGGCTTACCACAACCTTCGGAATTCCAAATCGCACACTCCCAATTAACAAAATCAAAAAGTAGAAACGCACAAGACAAAACCACAGCAAAACAGACGTCAAAACGACAAAGAAGGAAAAATAAGGAATTGTTTTAAGAAAATCCGAAAGAATCACAAGATATTCTCTCTTTGGGATATTTTCAAAAAATAAAAATAAAAATAAAATCCCATTAAATCCTAACCTATTAGATTTTTTAGAATTTGAATTTAACTCTTGGTTTCTCAACCTAGGTCTTACTAACTTAATTTTTGGGATGTGACAGTAACCATCATAGTTTTGACATATATTTGACTAGGTCATGACACTTTAAATAACTAGAAGATGAACATATGAACATAAGTATTTATGTGCAGCAAACATTATAAACATAATTCAAAACATCACAATTTGTATCAATTTCACATATACTCATCTCAATATCATTTTCTATTATCAATCCACAAATTTATACCATTTCAAGTGAATATCATTTCACTTTAGTTTATCAAATCCTCTTCGAACCTAAAATGTAACAACTTTTCAAAACATTCACAGTCCATGGAAGAGGTAGTATTGGTAGAAAAATCACTCATTAAAGTTTGTAATTATAATAAATGATTATGGATATTTTAACTAATCAATTAAGTAATATCAAGAAGGATGTGATACTCAACTGTAATGGCAATCGATTACCAATTACAAATTTAGAATGCGGAAATGTGTTGGAATCAATTCAATATTTTTTTCAAGAAAAATCTAATCAATGCATATCTCCAATTCCATCAAATGTTGAATCAATAGGCTCTTTTGAACGAAGAAAGAAGTTGGAAAGGCAAAAGAACAAGTTCATGTTAAAAATGGAAATAACGAAAACATGGGCACATTTAATGAGCTGGCTCTGTGGATTTTATATGCGGAACATAACAATGAAGAAAGGATAAATTATTAGGTGAATCTTTCTCACCACATAAGCAATGGTCCCATCCAATTATATAATACCATGTAAGATTATTTTTTACATATCATTTGATGACTAAGAAATTAAAAATAAATTCAAAATTTTTATTTTTTCCTTCAACCATTTTATCTCTGGAAATTAAAAAAAGAAGAAAAGAGAGTTAAAAAACCCTTTGTTTTTAATAATATCAAACAAAAAAAATTCATCTATGCATCCATTAGTATTCTTACGATCTTTTTTATTAAAGTGAAATTTTGATTGAAAATCTTTTCTAATTTGTGATCGAAATTGAAAAAAAAAAAGAATCTCATTCCTTTATTTGCTTATGTTGAAGCCAAATCTCAAAATTTTGGAACCCCTAATTCCTAATTTATGTAAATTACTAAATCTAAAATCCCCAATTATTTCATAACCCTAAGCCTTAAATCAAACCCTTAATTTTTGTAATTTTCCCAATATTTCAAATTTTCATTCTCCAATCCTTTATATCAAAGGGAAAATCGAAGTAAGGGGAATCATTTTGAAATAGAAAAGGACAATGATAAGCGAAGATGTAGGAAAAGTAAAACTTTTTATTTGGATGAAATATCAGTATTTTGGGTCTTAATTATGAAGTTTTTAGTTTTTGCTTCTTCTCATACTTTAAGATCTATAAATAAAAATAAAGAAAGAAAGAAAAAGAAGAAAAAATAAATTTGGATGATTCTTTAGAATTTGATGCGGAATGGTTAAAGTTTGGAGAAAGCAGAATTTTTTGGACAATTTTTTAAATTTCTTAGTTAGCAATGACATGTAAAAATAATCTTACATGGCATTATATAATTGGATGAGATCATTACTTATGTGGTGGGAAAGATTCACCTAATAATTTTTTCAAGAAAAGAGATTGAAGAGTGTGATTGTTAAAAACTTGTGGGTAAAAAAAGATAGGAGGCAAAATGTGCAATCATCAAATAATAAAAATGAGAAATACACGAATGAGTCTTTTATTGATTATGATTTTCAAAATTATAGGAGAATTTTGTACAAAAGCACATGGGAGGCATGGAGGTCGACAAGCTCATCAAATTATTAGTAAATTACGAATTTCAGGTAATCATCAAAGAATTGATTAATTTTGAAACCAATGGTAGAATCAAGTATAAAAAGTGACTATTATGTACGTAGGTCTGTGCATAATATTTTCAAAGCCAATATTTTGGTGTTGGATTGAGAAACCACGAGACTCTCTCATGAACATTAAGAATGTAAATTGTGAAATTAAGGTGAATGTTTGATGAAAATGTTTTCTTGACATGGAATGGATAAAAAAAAGTTCGGATTGATGCGGATTTTGATCAATTCTTTTTCCGACGACGAATTGTAGTATAATGGAATTAAGCATCATCTGGAATAAAAACATGATTGTAATGGATTTGAATATTGTAGTATGGTTGGTTGTTATTAAATAGAGGTAGATGAAACAAAATTTCAAAAAAATTGATGGTCCGTGAGTATGCATACTGTGAGATTGATGGGTAATGGTGATGGTGAATGTGATATTGATGAGTAGAAAAACTATGTGATGCAATACAAGAGATTTTAATTGTTGATTGATATAAAGGAAAAAGAAGAATGTAGTGAAGGTTGTGCAGTTGAAAATTTTTTTATGAAAGGGATTTTGTGAATTTATTAATAAAATGATGATTATTGTTTTTTGGTGTACTAATCATCACATTTGAATATGGAAATTATGAGATGGGTCTAAAAATGAAGTATGAAGTTGATGATATGTATTTCTTTATCAGAGTTGGCGTGGGTCATAATATAAATGATAATTTCTTTCATTTTGTTGAAGGGAAAGAAGATAGACAGGGATTGGGTCAATAAGCAGCCGAAAATAGTTATGTAAGGAAGATGAGAAGAGAACAGAAATGATTCCAAATTAAAGGAGACAAACAGATATTATTCTTAAAATTCCAAAATGGTTAGTTTAGTTGCATTTTCCCATCCTCCTGGAGCAGCCAAAATAATAATAACAATAATTATATGTCCGGTAAGCCATGACTAGTCTCTTCTCTAATTCTAAATAAAGAAAAGCTGTTCGGCTTTTTTGTTTTCTGTTGTTTTTTTTTCTTTTGTTAAACTAGCCTTTCATATTATAGACTCAAATTGTGGCCTTGACTTTCTCCTCCTCTGCCTCTCCATGCATTTCAATTTTGAGTCTCTTGGGTCGCCTCCAGTTCCACCACCATTTCTTGTCTGTTTTGGGCTTTGATTTTCCCGGAATTTTCCGGGCATCCATACCCTTTTGGAGGCGTACCTTGGTGCCTGCTGCTGCATTTTTTTTCCCTAATCATTTTTCCTTTTATACACGCAACGAAACATGGGTTCCTGCTGTAGTACACAGGTGAAGTACAAAGGTCGACGCCATGAAGAAGATGATTTGGAGGGGAAAGAAGAGGAGGGCCAACAGGAGGAAGTTACGACCACTGGACATGCCGGAGCCATAGTCAGATTTCAGGGATCCTCTAGCTACACGTCAATGTACACCCGCAAGGGGAAAAAGGGGATCAATCAGGACGCCATGACCGTTTGGGAGGTGATTTAATTTAATTAATGTTTCATTCTTTTTGTTTATTAATTCAACATTTCGATCGATACTTTCCGTATGTGCCACCCACCAGATCGTAATTGTTTAATGCCTACCAATATAAAATTTTGCCTACCAAAATAGGATTCATCTGCTGCTTTCACAAGGTCTTTGTGATCTTAGAATTATTTCCTTTTAATATTCTATTTATACATTTGGTGACCGTCTCCGTTGTTTTTTATGCATGTCGCTGCTGACTGCTTATTCTGAATCTGAGGAAATTTCTTGACGTTATTTTGCTCGCCTCACTATTTGTTCCCTTTTGATGTTATTCTTTCCATTATTTGCTCTTGGTTTTTTTTTTTTGGGGGGGTTCATTGTTGTATATAGTTATTGTTGGTGCAGCTCTCTCATGTAATAATATATATAGAGAGAATGGAATCAGTTAATCACCATCAATGAATTTCTCCATCTTCGGAACGACTGTTGAAAAATGCAGATACTAATATTAATAATATCGTAATAATTTGTATGTATAAAACAGCTTGCTCCGATCGACCAACACCGATCTTTTCTTGACCAAATAAAATTCGTAGGTAGAGAAGAATTTGATGCCGATTAGATTGTGGAGGAAGACTCCTCAATTTCTTGGTGGGAGCTTAATTTAATTTAGCAAACAAGTTAATTAGTATAACATTTTTGTAGGCCAGGTCACCGTCCTGAACCCACACATGGTATTTCATTTCTTCGGGAATGCTGCTGCTCTATGCATATCGCCATCAACTTTTTTTTTGTTTTTGTTTTTGTTATTGGTGAATATATCGCCATCAACTTTAATATTTATAATCAGATGGTCTAAGAATGTATGATTATTTATTTATTTAATGCACGGAACTGAACATATTTAAAATTGATCCAGAACTTCATGGGCGAGAAGAACGTGTTCTTCTGCGCTGTATTTGATGGTCATGGTCCGTCAGGTCACCAGGTTGCACGTCATGTACGTCACACCTTGCCATACAAGCTTTCTACAGTGTGCAAAGAAAATGATGTAGCTGTTGGCGCTGACAAAGACTGGGAGGCAAGTATAATTAGAGCTTTCGAAGAGTCGGATGAAGATCTTATCTTGGAAGAGTCTCTTGACAGTTACTGCAGTGGTACCACAGCTGTAACTGTTATTAAGCAGGTATAGCTTCTTTCTTAATTTGGTACATACATGTAGATGATGATCCATTTATTTTCTCCAAAAAACATATATGCATATTTCATTTCAGGATGAACATTTGATAATTTCAAACTTGGGGGATTCTCGTGCGATTCTTTGCACTAGAGACAATGAAAACCAACTCATTCCGATCCAACTCACAGTTGACTTGAAACCTAGTATACCAAGTAAGTATTTTCTGTTCCGTTCCTTTCCTATGCCCTATAGTTAAAAACTAAACCAAACCATATATCAGTATCTAATATGTTCCTCTGGAGTTGCTTCTTAATTAGGTGAAGCTGAAAGAATCCTGAAGTGCGGTGGCAGGGTCTTCGCAATGGATGAAGAATCAAATGTACCAAGAGTATGGATGCCCGATCATGATTGCCCTGGCTTAGCCATGGCAAGGGCTTTCGGGGATTTCTGCCTCAAGGATCATGGTGTTATCGCAATTCCTCAAGTTTCTTACAGGAAGCTTACAAGCAAAGATGAATTTGTAGTGTTGGCAACTGATGGGGTAAGAAGGAAAACTTTGACATGCTCCTTTTTTTCTTTTTGAAATAATATTATTTCATTCTATGAAATGAATCTTTCTTTAGGGTTAATTAATTTAACAAACACATATATAAGCGGTAATTATATTTATTTATTAATTAATGGTTGAAATTAATGATTCTACTTTAATGAACGAGGATTTATGAGAAAAAAAATTACAACTTTTGCAGGTGTGGGATGTGCTAACAAACAACGAGGTGATACGAATAGTAGCTTCAGTAAAAAAACAATCAATGGCAGCTAAAATATTGGTTTATTATGCTGTTCAAGCATGGCGAACAAAGTATCCAGGCTCCAAGGTGGATGATTGTGCAGTGGTATGCTTGTTCCTGAAGAAACGACCATTATTAACAAGATCCTTGTCTGACACGAGCAAAAACGTTTCGAGTCAACTAGATGGTGCAGATTCTAACCTTATTTCTAAAGACAGGAAAACCGAAGAAGGCGAGACTGTTATAAATTGCGATATTACTGTGGACCCTAAGGCCCTTGATGAATTAAATAGAGTAAAGGCTTTTACCAAGTCGTCTCGGCTCGGCAGTTTGAATAGGAGGAAAACATCTAAGGATTTTGGGGGAACCGAAGCTAATTGATTTTCGGTTTAATTTGCTGGTATTGGCAGCAATATTCTCGATTTATAATGTTTATTCTCAAATATGTGTGAATCAAGTTCATATCGGGGAGGGAGGATTTATTTTTATTTTTATTTTTATTTTGAGAAAAAAGCAACAACTATAATCGACTTCCTTCTATTTATAATAGTCTGAATTTGATGAAATTTGAACGGGACTTTCGTCTCACCATTCTGAAAGAATTTCCGAAATTCCCCATACTCAATTGCCCCTCTTAATTAGCTCATGATTTTTCTTAACTTCCTTACATTGTAAAATATTATTACACTAAAATTAAAATCTAAATCAAATCTAAATTAAAACGATGTTGATGATAAGATAAAATGTCCTAAAAATTCTAATACATAGTGTATCAATTTTTAACTTATCCTACCTCGGGTCATCTAGAGTCTAATATGTGACATAATTGGGTAGAAATTCTCGCCTATAAATACTCCAAGGATCAACTTAGTAGGAAGACTCTTCTTTACTCAAAACCCTAATATACTAAGGTCTCAATTACCTCTATCTAAGCCCCTCTACTTTTTTGGCTCTCGACCTTAGAATTAGTAAACCAACTTTCTTCGACACCATCCCCTCACCTCCTCCATCTCCATTGATATAGTGTATCAACAATACTTCACAAACTTATTGAATTTGTTACTTGAACTTACTGCTTTTTTTATACATCGCATGTGTTTATAGATGTTTACCTACATACATTTAATCTCTACTCGGTCCACTTTTTACTTAAATTTAAAAATCATTGCGTTATATTAATTGCTTATAAATTCATATATTTCAAATAATAGTTATATATCCATCTATCTAATATATAAAAGTACCAACTCTAAAAATGCAAATAACCCTTCATATTTTTTACAATTAAGTATTCAAACTGTAACTATGCTATTGATAATTTTTAAATATTCAAACGTTATATAATTCTATTTTTATCAAATTAAAATATCAATTAATTTTATTGATAGTATTATTTTATTATATTTCATATTAATGTAAAATTATTTTATTCAATATTTTATTTTTCTATCTAATATTCCCTTTTAAACGAACCTATACCAAGTTTCCAATTAAAATGAGATGTGTTTGACGTAGGAAGAATGATAACAAAAAAAAATTCTTATATTTTCAATGGTAAGCTCGGCAAATTAGAGGAGATTTGTGAGAAGAAAGTCTTCATATTTTTATTTAATTAGATTTTTTTAAAATGGGCAAAGATTGAATTAGAGGAGATGTTGAGTATCTATGTGGAAGCAGTTGTCAAGAAAAATATTAAGTGAAACGATGAATAAAGATGAAAGAAGCTTAGCACACCAGTGTTGGATAATAATAATTCATGGGCTTCTTCAATTAATATGGGCACAAGTTCCTTGAGCAAATGTAACTAATGTGGTTATGACTTATGACCAAATTTTTGGAGAATGAAAATAGAAATAATAGTCTTGGAATTAATGGAATAGATATGATGGTCAAACTCAAAAAAGAATTGAAGAGGATATGAGTTCATAAGTAAAAACAAAGACAGCGGGGTTTTATGCATTTATTAACTATCAATAAATTATATATATAAAAACATTCTAATTTGTTATAGATAACCAATTCGAGTTTTAGATAGAATTCAGGTTACTTATCCGCAATTCGGATAAGTCCCACCAGACGATTGAGTGTGAGGCAAACTATGAGAGGACAACAAGCCGTGTTCCCGGACCTAACTCGTAAGGGGAGTTTGCGGATCCAGCTCGCATAAACCAAAGGAAGGCCACTATCTTAGTTCGCATATACTCAAGGAACTTGCAGAAAAGGTCACTTGCTCCACAAGCAACCCAAACACATGTCCAGCAGTCTCGAAGCCCACTTAGAATGTCAATCTCAAGAACAAAAAGGATTGCGTGGTTCATAGGCAGCCCAAATTCATGTCCAGCAAGCCTAGAGCCCGCTTAGAATGTCAGTACTAAGGACAGAGAATGTCAATATTAGGAACAATGAAGTCAAGACAAAACAGTGGGAACATATCATGAGCTGTAATAGTATGTATAAGTACCTGAATGTTCACATCAATAGCACACGAGATAAAATTACTCAACACAATTAATTACCAATAAATTAATTTTTAAAGTTTATATAATAAAAATTCTTCACCGTCGTATAAATTAAATATTAATAATTAGAAAAAATTGTGATGTGTCATATATTTCATTATTTTTATATAAATTTATTTAAAAAATAAATTTTAACTTATTTTTTTGGTGTATTATAATAACAGGCAAAGCCTGAACAACAAATACAATTAACGCGACTCGAATTCAGGTCACATTTGGAACGGTAAATACGTTGACCATCAAGCTAGGGTTTAGTTTAACTTATTTTTTAGTTGGTTAATACGAGCCAAAGTAAATTATATGCATTTATTAACTAACTTAAATTAAGTTAAATCTTTCTAAATAAACATTAATAATAATACTTTTACCAGGGGCAAAGTCATGGGGCTAGCAGGGGTCCTGACCTTTCTAAAATGGAAAATTTTCCATTAAGGCTCTTAATTTTTTTTAAAATTTTGAATTAATAAAGATAAAATTGTACTTTGCCCCCTAAAAATGATAAAATTTTAATTTAATCCTTCAAAAATTGCACTTTTACTATCGTAAAAATTACAATTTAATTTCACCCCCTAAAAGAATTTTCTGACTTCGGCCTTGCTTTTACCTATTTTATAAATCTTAATAATTGAACAAGTTTTATTTTGTAACTTCAAAGGATGGATCTCTGTTTGTTTATATGTAAAAGATTTTACGGAAAATATTTTCTACAATTTTTTTGTGTTTGTTTCACAGAAAACAGTTTGGTCAATGAAAATTGACTTACAAGTCAAAGTAAAATAAATCATTTTTCTTATAAAATGACTTATCACTTCAAAAAGCATAAGTCGTTTTTCGGAAAAGAACACCTTTATAAAAAAATTTATTTTTTTTATAAAAATTAACTTAAATAAAATTTAATATTATTATATTGATAGTAAATTTTATTTTTAAAAAATATTTAAAATATTAATATAAAATATTATATTTTTCAATATAATTAAATATAGATATTTAATTATTTATATTGTCATATAATAAATTATCAATATAATTAATATAATTTATTATTTAAATAAATTATTTAATATTTCAATTTTATTTTAATAATAATAATTTTAAAAATATTCTTCACATATTATTAAAAATATTTAATATTAATATTTTAATAATAAATATTTATTACAATTATAAATATATTGTAGGATAAAGGTTAAAATATGTCATAAGTTTATGTACTCTTCACAAATTTACAATTTAGTCTCTGTACTTTTATTTTCAAAAATTTAGTCCCCTACTTTTCAAATTTGAAAATCAAGTCCAATTGTTAACATTATTAATTTTTTTTGTCAATTTTGTTGATGTCACATTTTTAAATAAAAAATATTCATGGGTAGTCATGTAACTAAAAGATGACGTTGTAATGAACCTAAAATTAACAAAATATTTTTAATATATGCAAAAATAATGTAAAATAAAAATTTATAGATATAAAATAAACTCAATTAAACACTGAAAAGATAAGAAAATTTTAAATGTTTGTTTGTTTCATTAAAAACAACTTTTATGAAATATTTTCAAGAAATCTGTCAAACAATAAAAAATATTTGACACGGATTCATCCAAACGTCAGAAAATATTAACTTTAAAAAAATAAATTTTTTTCTAGAAATTATTTTCTTAAAATCCTTTTCAGTGAAACAAACGGACCCGAAGTCTCAAATGGTGCTAGTATCGTTCTGCATGCTTTGTGGTTGAATAAGGAATTTATTTTTTTGCAGCTGGAACTAGATAGTAATCTATTCATGATAATTGTTTTCTGTTGGTCTATAAATGGATGAAGCATGAAAGATCTCTAAATTGTTGCTTTTTTTTCCTAGATAACTAAATGCATTTATTTATTACTGTGCTTTCAGGATTGCTATCTTGTTTATATTTTGACTGAGATGTCTGGATGTACTTCTATGGTTTTCACTCGAACTTGTGATGCAACTTGCCTTTTGGCTTTTATTCTTCGGGCCGTTCGCATTAGTGATCAAATGACTCAGGTATCTTTTTCTTTCAATGATGTGCTAATTTATAATTTATGCTTTTGCTCTACAGTTGTAGAGTGCAACCCACCCACAGTTTTGTTCTTTAATCATAACTTGTGGACTTTGCCAACATATTGTATTTACAGGCAAAGAGGCTAGGAGCCTTGAATAAGTTCAAGTCTGGGGAATGTAATGTTCTTGTCTGCACTGACGTTGCTAGTAGAGGACTTGACATTCCATCTGTTATCCAACAAATGATCTGGGTTTTAAAAGGATAAAGTGCACAACAATTGTGGTATTCTTTGCTGCCTTTTTTGTGGGTAAAGGATTACATCCATCGAGTGCGTAGAACAGCTAGTGCTGGAAGATCTGGTGTTGCTATGTCACAAGTCAATCAGTTTGAGCTGGAGTGGTATCTTCAGATAGAAAAGCTTATTGGTATGCCACAGTTGCTTGGATGTTAGTTGATGAGTAGCTTGTCCAACAGAGTAACCTCTTTTATTTTTTCTCTGTATTCCAGGCAAAAAGTTACCCCAGTATCCTGCTCAAAAGAGGAAGTCTTGCAATACTTGGAAAGCGTCACAGTGCCAAGAGACCGGTAACCCAAGTTTCTTTTAGCTGTCTATATTTTCATGTTTGAATTGAATATAAACAGGATTGAAAGCGCCATTTTTATGTTTCTGTTTCCACTTGTGGCTGTTACAGGTGGAAGTAAAATGTGTTTTATTTTATATTCTAATGTTCCACACGTATTTTATTTCAACCCAAAGAGCTACTTAAATCGCATGTTGAACTTCTTCCTTGTAATTTCTTGTTCTATAGTATTTTGATTTTGCAAGTTCAAAGCATTTTTGTGAACTCTTTTTTGGATGACAAATTCTTTTTCTAACTCTACAAACTTAAAGAAATTGAAGGCACAAAAAGGAGGGGTGGAGATGATGAGAGATACCTAGGTGTCAAAGTCAAGTCCTCCGGAAAAGTTAAAGAGAAAATGAGATCAATTGCTTGTTATGTTATCTTTTGTCTCCATTTACCTACTTGCTCCACATTTCTAACTAATTTGTTGGGTTCAGGGTAGCTTAAATTTTGATATGATTAAATAGCTTTATTAAGGAAAAAGAAAATTGGAAAGAGAAGAGGGAAGAACTCTATGGGGAAGTGATTGTACAAAAAACTCGGATGAAGGAAAAGAAATACATTTGCATTCAGAGTTTAATTTTGACCACTCTCATTCCCTATCTTCAGTCATAATAATAAGAAAAAAGCCTGTTTTACATGCAATACGTATCATCTCTAAATAGTTGGTTTGGACATAAGCAAAATTCAATCCCAAACCAATCCCTAAACCAAAACTCCAAATCAAAACTAAAATCTCAATTCAAAACCTTAAATTGAAATTGAAACTGAAATCGTAAATTGAAACCGACACCCTGAACAAAAACTAAAAGTTAAAATTGAAACCTTAAATTGAAATATTAAACCAAACCCTAAATCATAAACTAAATTAAAACTTGAACAAAAACTAAAACCTCAAACCAAAATTAAAATCGAATCCCTAAACTAAGACCCCTGAACTTAAGTGCGTAATTTTCCTATTTATTTGTAATATTTCTCCCATTGAATTATGTTATTTATGTTTTAATTATATTATTTATACTTATATTTTTATTTATTATTGATTTAGGGAATAATTGGAGAAAAATAAGATCAAAGTTTATTTTGGCAAGTTTTTGCAATTTGTAGTTTCAACTAGAGGTGTTCATGTGTCGGGTCGGGTTTGAGATCGAGTCGGGTTGGGCTTAAGCATGATATTAACATACTTTATGCTTGCTCAAGCTCGGCTTGACCCGAAATCTAGGCCTAAAATTTTGCCCAAACTTGCCCATACTTGCAAAAAACTAACCCAAGCTCATTTTAAGTCCGTCCATATTTAGTTTTTATTTTTTTTAAAAAAATATTTATATAGTGTAATTTTAATATTTAATAATTTTATAAATTTTTTATTTATTGAAAAATTTTATATAGTCATATTAATATTTTTTTAATGTTTACATTAGAGCAGTATTATATATTTAGTATAGATTTATTTTTTTAATGTGATTTAAATTACATTAATATATAAAAATAATATAATATAAAATATTATAAACTTAAAACGAGTTAGGTCAAGATGGGTTCGGACCTTGAATGTTAAAGCCCGACCCTGACCCATATTTTAAATGGGCGTCATTTTTTGCTCGAGCCCATTTTCGGGCCTAATATTTTTGCCCAAACCCTCTCAAATTTCAAACGGATTTTTGGACCTGGGTGGGTAACTCGATCCATGAACACTCTAGTTTCAACACAGTGCAATGTTAATATTTTAATCATAACTTGATCTATAGATATCCGTTGTAGGCCTATAATATACTAATTCGGAGGGAATTGAAAGATCGGGCTAAAGTTTTGAAGCCTAGAAATATCAAGAAAACATCCAAAAATGGCTTGAAAGTTTGATGCAAAAATTGTCAAAATATCTTGAAAAACTTTTGTATTTTCTCTATTATATTATTTTTACCCTATAAATAGACATGATTATGTTAAGCTTAAGGAAATTTACCTTTCATTCATTTCTACTATTAAAAATTAGTTCATATACATCAGAATGAGGTATATGTGGCACGTTACGTGTAACAATCTAATTATTCAGTCAGTCATGTTAGTTTTTAATAGTAGAATTGGATGAAATTTTTTATAGAAAGGACCAGTTTACTTTTTGATCTAGCGTGCATTGATTAATTTGCCTATTTTTTAGTAAAAGAATAAAATGCAATCTGACTTCTAGTACAGACCATTTACTATACTTCTACCCTTTTTAGACCTTTACTTTGTAGAAAAATATTAACATGAAATTGCAACCATTTATCCATAGAGTCCAGGCCTACAGTTTCACAAGGAATCCATCTAATGAACGAATTTCTGTTGGCAGCCTATAGTAAAAAGCCCAAAATTCTGGTCATATTACCTTCTGGGTTGGACTGGTTTCAGCGAAGCCCTTTCTGGGTTGTGGACATTGTTAGCCTTGAAATGCCTGGCCCAGATCCAAGGCAGCAGAGATACCGATATTAATTGGCTAAATAAAAATGAGACAAATGTCATGTCACCCCAACAGCGGGGATCAAATAATGTCTCTGCAAATGCTGAAAAAGTTGCCAGTTGGTGGAGAGAGCTGAGTCTTGGGACTTGCGAGTCTCACGTTCCAAGTTAGCAAAGCCAGATTCAACTCCACCAATGCCGATACGTGGCAATGGATCCCTTTCACACTCCACCCCTTATAGAAAGGAGAGCCAAACCAACAGACAAAACAAAACACTGTCTTTTTTTTTAACGACAAAAATTTGAGGAGACAGTTTCAGTTGGAACCAGCAAGTGATGAAAACCTTGACGAGTCCTTGCTCCAAGCCAATCTTTGGCAATAATAGAGATAGAGGGTTTTCCTCTTTTCAACATATTTCTCTTACTAGAGCTCAAGTATGCTTATTACCTTCTAAAAAGCTTGCTAGAATCCTCTTCTTGCATTTGGTTTCTGTGCAACAGAGGCGTCTGCAGCCTCTTTTTTCATCTTCTTCTTTCTCACCTGACTTACAGGCATGTTATGTCCACTTTTATCCATCTTTTACTGATTTTTCCTTTTACTTTGCCGATGCTCCTTTGCACGGTTCCCAAGTTTTCTTTTCATGTTACTTCTCTTTACACTTTTTTTCTAAAGAACTTATATATGATCTAATACTCCAACCATGGATTATCTTGCAACGTGGGGTTTAAAACATGCATACGTAAATACTTTTTTTACAATCCAAGCCTTTTGAAACTGAATGGATTTTGAAACAAAAGATGTTGCTTCATTTACAGTTCCTTTCCAATTCAAGAAAAGTTACTTGTATTGAAGTTGAGATTCATTTGGTAAATTTTCTTCATGTAGGGGGAGTTGGAGACAGCAGAAACTCAACCTAAAGAACACAGTAAGACCTTGTGGCCCTTTAACTATTTGTCTATTGTTGAGGTTTCTGATTTCTGAGTCTTATTTCAACACCTCTGATGACAGAACCATCGAAGACCACTCATGTCAAATTTCAGTTGAAGAAAGAGTGCTCATTTGGGGAGCATTTTTTCATAGTAGGGGATCATCCTATGTTAGGCTCATGGGACCCTGAGAGTTGTATCCCACTGACTTGGTCAGAAGGACATGTTTGGGCAGTAGAGCTGGTAAGAAGCAACTTATGGAGAATGTGAAATATTATTGTTGAAGGCTTTATTGACAACTGATGAGATCTCTTTTTGTGGTACTTGCTCAGGATATACCTGTTGGAATCTCAGTCCAGTTCAAATTCATTCTGAAAACAACCACTGGGGACATTTTATGGCAACCGGGCCCTGATCGGATATTTAAATCCTTAGAAACTGAGAATATGATTGTTGTTTCCGAAGACTGGGAAGCAGCTGATTATCAGAAAGTACTGAAGGAAGAACTACAAGCATTATCGGAGGAATTGGCCACTGGAAATGGTGCTCCTTCCCTAGACAAGCCCTTTGCTATTGTTGCAGAGAATCCTAGCTACCCAACAGAAGACTTCATGGCAAATAAAAATGCTGAAGCGCTTGGCATGAATAGAACTAAATACCCAAAGAACGAAGCTATGGCTATTGCTAACAAGATTGTTGTAGTAGCAGAGGACTTGACTCCATTATCAACAGTGGCAACTGAAGAAGAAATGTTGGATGAAGATGACAAGAATAGTACGAGCGATACATCTGTTGGAGTTGATGAAGCTAAATGCGATGAATTGTCAGAGGTAATGGCCTGATGAGTGTGATGCTTTGGATTTTATTCTCTCATTGTCCTCCTTTCCGGTCCTCTATTACTATAAACCTAGCTAGCAAGAAATAAAACATCATCTCCATGAACCTTGCCTCTCATGTGAAAAGAAATTCCATACTAGTTCAAAAAAGTATCTGGTTTAAGCTTGTATGTTGTTGAGATGATGTGTAATCTGCAATGCAGCTCTTTCAATCCCTCATCAATGAAGTATTGCTAGTTAATAGTTAAGAATAATGACACATAAATCATCAAGAATATATGTTCCCTGTTCCCCGTTCCACTTTCCACACGCATACTGATATACAACATAACTTTTGCTGCAAACGAGATGAGAATGTTTAGTCTAAACTTTATCTTTACTACCTAGACCTATGATTGTTTTGATTCACCAACAAACGCAATGCTGCATTTCTGGTCATGCTATGAATCCTCGAATGTTAAGGAAACCTTTTCTTCTTAAACAGGAATAGAATTTTCAATTTACTTGCCCATTTGACAATCAATCATACTGTGGGATGTACTTGAAAAATGATAGGGTGATTAAGGCAATTTGTGATTCTCCCCTCGCAAAAATCTACCATTGAGGTTGATAGCGTTATTACAGATTACATGCTTATGTCTTTTCCATCTTTTTTTAATTAATTTTTTTAGGTGCAATTCAGTTAGTTGAGAAGCAAGAACCTGAAGGTGAACCATGGGAAGAAAAAACAATTGCGGTAACCTACAATGGGTTGGAACAGCTCGATAAGCTGTACATTCAACTAGCCAGAGAACAGCCAGGACCGGGGCCTTTTCAACATTATAATGTCTTGCAAAGTGATATCCAGTGGGGTCATCAAACATTACAGAGACAGTTTTAAGATTTCTATAACTCACCCTGTTGCCATGTGACAATTGCCGAATAATGAGGGTTAGTGCTGCTAGTATGTACCAAAAAACATTGCTTCCTTGATTCTCTTCTTGTGTATTCTACCATGCCAGATTCCCAGAATTTTATACCATTACATCATTAATGTGACAAACATTGATCATCTCAACTACCTGTCCTTTTTTTTTGGATAATTCAGATGAAGTTATTGCTTAACTATGACCATATGCTTGGATTCGTATTTTGCAACAAAATATCTCATCTAAGATTTAACAAGTTCTTAAACGGCACCAAAAGCCACGTTAAACGAATGAGATGCTAGATTTGCTGACACTTTAATCTGTGGATCAGGTAAACAAAACTAGATTTGATCATTGAAACGGTAATATTACAAACTACAATCACCCTTTACAGCATCTTAGGCAAACCTCTGCCTTCAAACATCAAGGGCAGGAAAAATTGACAAAATAACCAAAGGAAGAAAAAAAGGTGGATAGTTTTATAAGGTAAATGAAAAAAAAAACCTGGTTTCTGCCTACTGCCTAGGAATCTTCTCTGCATGTCACAATCACTATTACAGTTGCTGGTATCTCATCTTACAACATCTCCAAGTCAAATCGGGATGGAAAGCAAACTAAGGCTGGATTCTATGATCTAGTTAAAAGAAAATCATGAAACTAAATTCACTTCACCACAGCATATCATCCCTTTTTTTGAAAATCTATATTATTCTGGATGCACAGTTCCTGATATGGTTTAAAACGTTCTTGCCACCTGCAAAACTGCCTTTTCAATGTCTTGAACGCTTCTAATTCCTGTGAGCCAAAGTTCATGACAGGAACATCAAACTTCAACTCAATGGGACACAGATCATCGAATAGTTCTAGCCCTACACTATCCGTTGTGTCATTAGGATCAGTAACCTTATGCACTTTGGTAATCATGGTAGTAAATTTCTCATCTTTATAAATATGGTTTCCATGTGACTCGCCTCCAACTGGATGGTATAAAAGCAATGGTTTCGGCCTTTGAGAGTTAACCCACATCTCATCTCTGTCATCAGCAAGAGAGACAGTTTCATCATTGTTAAGAAAGCTAGAATCTGATACAGCCATTTCTGCAGCAACATGCATGACTTCATTGCACCTAAGGCCAAACTCCACGTCTGATGAAAATTCACACATTTTATCTGAATCAGAACAGCCATTACGAAACTCGTGAAGTGTAAGTAGAATGGGGAGAGGAAGAACAGGACCCACAAGTGAATCATCAGGCTGCATTTTATGCGACCACTTAGTGCTGCGGCATGAAGGCTTCCTTAGTAGGAATGGAGGCAACTGAGGAAGGTCTGGAACAACTGAAAATTCAAGAGGCATTGTCATGTCATCAAAGGGCACATCAAGTAGCTCAGGATAGCTAGAGAAAGCTAGTAGTAAAAGTTCCAAAGGTAAGGTTGCCCACATTTGCTTCGACGCAACTTCGCATATACTTGTTGGCAAGCTAATGTCATTGAAGACAATGGAAAGTGCAGGAGAGGACCTGAATCGACCAAACCCGCAGACCTTCAACTTCTCACATAAAATTTCATGAAAGTCTAGGTTAAAAGATTCCTTCTGCTGAAGATCCTTGTGGGACTTCTTTATCCTGGAGTCTAGACCTTCAGCAAGATTGTCTTTCAAATAACCACGAAGATAGTCAAGGTTCAAATACTTGAACCTTTTAGGAAATTCATATTCATCGTCACCCAAGGAGTATAGTAAGCTATCCTCAAAATTGAAAAATGGTTCTCTGTGAGCTACATTACGATTCTGCACCAAATCCCATGAGGCACAATATCGTTGAGCTTCAATCTTTCCTGAAGACATTAGCCTAATCAAAGTAAACCCACCAAATTCATCTGACTCGCACACCAACTTTGAGAGATCCCTGCTCAAAACCCCGAAGCCAAGGACAATATCTTTCTTCTGCTGCCAATCTATCCATTCAGGAAGTGCACCTTTCGAAAACTCTTCCCTAACGAGACAACTTCCACAATGACACTCTTGGTTTGACAATAATAAATCTGAAGGAAGATCCCATGCCAAAAAGGGTTTGCAAAACTTTGAAATTTCCATTGCAACAGATCCTTCATTGGCTGAAGAAGGGCCATAACAGAACAGCCTGAACTCACAATTCCAAAATGATCCCAATATTATGCAAAAACCTGATTCAGTTGCCCACTGATATGTATCATCCCTTGATTGTGATCTCAATTCTGATAACCTAAGCACATCAATGAAGCATGGATTATCTAGGGCATGAGCCCAACGCAACAATGGTACCATTGGCTTACGCACATCACAAAGAAGCAATAAACTTAGGGAAGCCAAAACAAACTGAAACCCGTCAGCTCCTGCTCTAGAAAATGCTAGGAACTGATCCTCATCAACTACAGCATATGGGTTCAACATCTCAATCTTAGCTAAACAAGTTACATTACACTCATCACTCCTAAAATCAAGTAAAAAAGCAGCATCTGATCGGGCAACAACTAAAATCCTAGGATGCCAACTGAACTCAATACCCAACCATTTATAATTCTCTGAACCACTAGAATCATCCCATAAAACTCTAAATTTACTCCCTTTAACATAGCCGTTGGGTTTCTGACAATTAACATAAGAAGCTAAATCAAACAAGAACAGTGTACCATTCTCTAACAAAACCACACTTTCTTCAGGTATGTGTGGGCTGCAACAAGCACAGACAATCGAGGAACTCTTGAATAGCTTACTGCCTAAGTAATCCAAAGCAGGGGTTTTGCTAGAGTTATCAAATCTAACAGAATACCAATGAACAGAATATAGAGTAGAAGTCATTATATACCCAACAACAGAATCACCTGAAATCCCGTCGAAATCATCAACTGGGTTCACTATAATACTCAATATTTTGTGATTGAAGTGGTTGTTAGAAATAAAGACGTCACGGTTCCCATCACCCAGAAACTTAAAATCGCTGTCTTGGACGTGAACAGCGAAGAACCCAATTCGGTCATGGTTGGAGCCAGTGGTGAAGAAGACAAGAGTAATGTTGTGGTCAGGGCAATGGAGAAGGTGGAGGCGATTGTGTGATAGAAGGGAAGAAACGTCGTGGTGGTGGGAGTAATTAGGGGCGAAGCAGGAAGCAATAGAGAAAGAAGTGGAGTAAGGGACAGAAGAAGCAGAGAGGAATCGAGAGAAAGAAAGGCGAGGTAAAGGAGGAAGAAGAGGAGGGAAAAGAGAGGGAGAATGGAAAAGGATTTTAGGAAGAGTTTTGGGCTTTGGGATGAAGAAAAGAGGACCAAGCTTTGAAGAAGAGAGGAGCGGCGGGTCCAGTGATTTGCCGATGGGGAAATAAGCTTTCCATTCTTCCGATAACTCCATTCTATACGACTCTACAGGGGAGGATACTCAATTCCCTTTCCACTTTATAGCAATTTCCTTTTTTCTTTTCTAGCAAAATCTCTGAATATCAGATCAGAACAAACACAAAATCATGGTGAAAATTGGGGATAAAAAAGACAACAGTAGGGTGATGAATTGCGAAAAATTGTTACGTTTTGAAATTATTGTTGCCTTTTCCCTTTGGAATTAATATCTTACATTTAAAAATAGAGTTCCTACTTCCTAACTATCCTTCCAACAATGTATTTTTAAGTTTCGAATATAAGTTCTCCCTCCCATCCCATAATTAAAGTAATTTATATTATTTGATAATATTTTAATTCTATCATTTTTAAAGAAATCAAATAAAATGTATATATTAGATTAATAAATTATTAAATTTATCACTCAATCAAAATTTCATTTTTATATATTTTTATTTTAATATGCACAAGTTATTATCTTCATCAAAAGTATATATTATTAATAATATTATTAAATGAGTTGGTGTCACAAGTCAACTCGATATTAACTCGTAATTGTTGATAAAATCATGATAAATAATTGTAATGCATTTAGTATTGTTTATCTGATATATTTGTGTGTTTAAATTTTATTTTACTCATAATTTAATTTAATTTAATTTAATTTAATTTTTTATTTTATTATCGTTCATATATCATGTGTTATTATGATTAACTAGTTTTGAACCATATGTTTTATTATTTTTGTATGTTATTTTTAAATACAAATTTGTATTCTAAATTTTTTATTTTCACGTACATATATCATGAGTCGCGGATCAAAACCCGTGATGAATGTAAAGAAAAAGTCTCACGGAGGTCAATTGATGAAATGAGACTCATTTGATCACTTGAACTGCCCCGATTCGTGGAACATGTAGATAAACTTATCTACTTGAAACCTTGGTAGCCAAATGAAGTGTTTAAAGAAATTTAGGGCTATCATGGTAAATAGGCTTTAATTTTGATCGTCGATGTAATTCAATTTGTACCATTAGTTTTAGGAGAGCTCAACTATAAATAAAGGTTTTTCCCTCATTTGTAAGGATCCTAGGACACTTAGTTGTAATCCTCCAAAGTAATAGAGATATTTTAAGAGCATTTACTCAAACACATTATGTACGTTATTTTCTTGTGGCATTTCTCTTTTCTTTTGTTGCTCTTTCATTTTAAGTTGCTTCTGCTATAATTTTAATGCCTTAGAAAATTACTATAAAAAAATTTCACTTTACGAGAGGTAGACTGACTTAGGCGGATTTAAAACCAAGAAATCGCTTAAAGCCGCACAAATTGTGAAACTAAAATTCTAACCCTATGACACATACACGTGTGATAGGATTTTTAATACTAGTTTTACCTCACGTGCATATGATAGTGTCATGGGTCATGCACAAGAGTCCAGGCACACATTGATGATCCTTCTTGTTCACTTGACCCATCACGATTAGTTTATTTATTGGAGAGATTCAATGCCTATCTACTTTAAAGTTGATGAATATGTAAGCATTCGTAACTTATATTTTATCAGGGTAAATATTGTAATCATAAACGATAACGTATAGTGTTTAAATAGATTCCTTCCCTCATTTGTAATCATTTCATTTTAGAGTGATTGAATACTTTTGAGATTCTCAATTTGTAGATAACTCGATTTGTGAAATTAAAGTTTTAGCCTTGAGACTAGTAAATGTTTTAAATAATTACTAAAATAAAAAATATTAAAAATATATCACTATCGGCTGTTGATCCCCCTTTTCTTTTTTTTTCCCCCGCTTATTGTTTATTTTGGCAATATAAAAATTTCCTGAGATAGATTGAGAAGTCGTCTTGAAGATTGATGACCAAAGATTGAAAATTTGGAGATTAATTTGTCACTATTGCAGGCCGAGGCCAACTTATCATTTCAGGCATGTAATCAAATGGAATGGTGAGCATTGGTGTTGGAAGACTAGACGAGACAATGGGTAGTATATATAATAGGCATAGCATTATATATGCATTATCACCTAGGAAGCATCTGTGTTATACTGTGAGAGCTAAAAGTCCTGGTTGAGGAGGAAGGATCAAATGCTTGCTGGCCTTTGTTGACGCCCCAGTGGCGAGGGTTTTGGCCCTTGTAAACACCTGGCTCTGACAGCAATTTCTCATTTAGGTTCACTTCTTTGGAAAGCATTTCCACCACTTGCTTCATGGTAGGTCTTTGGTTTGCAGCTGCTTGGGTGCAAAACAGGGCAACCTTGATGAACCGCAGAACCTCTTCTTCTGGATATTGACTCAATTCTGGATCAACAACGTCTAGAAGCCTGTCTTCTTCTTTCAGTTTCCATGTCTGCAACAGGTACGCTTTTGCATAAATTATGATATTACTTATGTGAGACGTCAATTGAAGACCATTTAATTTTATCAAATTTGGAGTCCAGTTGATGTATGAAAAGATAAGTAACATGATGTAACAAGTGGAAAAAGGTTGAAAGTACCCATTCAAGCAGAAGCATCAATTCCACTCCAAATGCTGCCTTACTACTACTTTTACCACTTATTATTTCAAGCAGGAGCACCCCAAAGCTGTACACATCTGCCTTCTTGGTTAGTTGTCCTAAAAGCGCATACTCTGGTGCCAAATATCCACTGGACAAAATACAACATCATAACTGAGATGCAAACAGAAACACAAGGATTAAGCAAAGGCAAAGAGCAAAACACAACCGCCAGTGGATGACTCCTTCAAAAGCCCTTAAAAAACATCAATGAAATATTGAAATAGTTAAATAGCTTAGGCAGCTGAGTAAGGATGAGACGCAATGAAAATGATGCTTACAATGTTCCTGCTACTCGAGTACTGACATGAGTGACATTGTCCGGGAAAAGCTTAGCTAGCCCGAAATCCCCAATTTTAGGATGAAAATTTCCATCCAGGAGTATATTACTAGCTTTAATATCCCTGTGGACGATATGCGGTACAGCTTCATAGTGAAGAAACGCAACAGCAGAAGCTGTACCTAAGCAAATAGCAGCTCTTGTTGGCCAATCCAAAGCAATATGTTTACTTCTTGAACCTGAAATTAGGATTTCTGGACATCAGTATACCTCAATTAGAATTAGGAGTTCAATGAGCTTGGATTGATGTATTTACCCAGTAGAACACTGGCAAGGCTGTTATTCTCCAGATATTCGTAGACCAAGGCCCGATGACTGTCTTCTACACAACAGCCGATTAGTTCAACAAGGTTAGTATGTCGTATGTTTGATATCATATCGATCTCTGTCAGGAATTCATTAGATCCTTGCTTAGACTCTGCAGACAGTTTCTTGATGGCTACTTGAGTACCATCCCTCAAAACTCCCTGCAAACAGTAACAGACAGTAAAAATTTGTTACTGTTTCCCAACTGATTCTAAAGTTGACAGACACTAGTACAGGCGTGCCATATGAAAACCAGAAAACCTGCTCTGTCTCTCTCTCTCTCACACACACACACGCAGACATATACATAATACATGCCAAAAAGAACCCAGAAGACATGGATGCTCTGTTCCAAAAGAACGGTCGGAGAGCTTTAATTACCCTGTAGACAACTCCGAAACCACCTGCACCGATTCTGTTTGATGGATGGAAATCTGATGTCGCTGATCTCAATGAATTGTAACTAAAAAGCTTTACATTCTCGTTGGTGAACTCTGGCCATGCACAGATACAACAAATATGGAATCGGATGAGAGAACAAAATTATAAGAGAAATAGTTGACAATACCATGTGTTCGAAACAGAAACAAAAACAAGGAACCGTTTGAGATAAATACTTAGGAATGGTTACATTACTGAAAAGTAAAAAAAAAAAAAACAGAAGAACCTATTGTAGGCTACGCTCAAAACACAGCCTGCCATTGTAGAGCAATGCTCATAGTTTGTGCATAGCTATAAGAAGACAAGGGAGGGTATTTTCTGAAACAAAGCGACCAAAGAAGAGAGCTTTAGATGCAGCCTAGGACTTTACAAGAAACAACAAAATAAATGCAACTGAACCTTGAGCTTGTGTCTGGTAAGGGCTATTGCTTCCTTTGAACCAATCAAACGATCCAAAGCACTTCCAACTCATTGCAAACACCAGACACCATTAAAGATCTTGTAGCCACACAGCTTATCCCATATAATTAAACCAGATGTCTTATCCAATTCTGAAATCAACAAAAGTCAAACTCTTTTTTAATTGCTCATAAACCAAAAACAAGCAATATGGAAGTTGCCTACGAGAAGTAGTTACAAAAAGCAGAACAAGAGAATACTATGAAATTACATGCCGCTTGTAATTCACCAACTTACCAAAGCTCCGAAAGTCAAATTTAGTATATCTTCTGGGATTTTACAATCCTAATTGAATTGCGAGCAACAAGTATGCTAAAAAAAGGGTATCGGTTGGTTGAAGAAGATTCAGAAAGAAAGCCCCTGGGAGGAGGGTGGAGATGACATAATTGGGAGAGAAGAAGATCAAGTTATCATCCAAGGCAATAAGAATTGGGTTGTGCAGTTTGACTGTAAGGAATTGATAAAATAGGAGGAAACAAAAGGTTGTCATTCAGCAGGAAGGACTGTGAGAGAATGAAAGTGACAACACAAGGTAGGTAAATTTTCCATGTAAGGCAAGACACGGTAGCAAAAACCTGGGTGACTTTGATGGACAGTCAATATATGGCTATAACATTTCTGGTCTTAGATAGGAAAAGTTTTTGTTGAATCTTAGCAAGAAAAATAAATACAAGATTTCCCTTGAAATAAGAGAAGTCTTTGGTTTAGGTGAAGAGAAGCTTATCTTTGGGTTTGACATTGTCAGAATGTATATTTGGAAAGAGATGGGCAATGGCAGCAGCATTCAGTTCATTTTTCAAAGTCATTGGAGTAGAAGAAATCAAACCATGATCCTACAACTTGTCGTATAGCAATGGAACTACTTTTTATATTTATGAATTATGATGTTGTGTGAAAAAGGGTTCGTGGTCAACTTGGCTAGCTCCCCCTTATTCCTGCAGGAAACCATTTGCTTGGGATTTGGAAGTTGACCATTTTGCGCAAGACCACCAAAGTTTACCAAATTAAATTAACAACTCATACTCAACCACTACAATCTTGCGTGCAAAAGTGGAAGTGAAAGCAGAAATAAATGGTAGGTTTGCTAGTTAGGAGAGAAACATTTAATTTTCAATTTACAAATTAATCTGTTAAAATTGAAAAGATAAAGGTAAGAAATAAATATATAGTAGGAGCTTTAAATTTCATCTCACCTAAAAACTAAAAGGTTGATGACCAGATTGAGATTGACATTCATAAAAGCTTTGCAATTGTGATCTGCTGCCCAGGGTCATATTCATCTTCCATGTTGGGGTTTATTATTTGACGGATACTATTATTACGAAGAATCATATCAAAAGATTTTGTTGATTTGATTAAACAAATTGAATGCAAATCCGAGTTACGTGGGTCATACCCGGATCGTTATTTTGTTTAGCATCGGCCTGGTCCATTTAAGTCAAGCGGGTAATAAAACTAACACCCAATCTATTATGGTGGATGGATCCTTTGGATTGTTTAATACCATAAAATGTTTTCAATTTGTATGTAAACAAGGCAACATTGAACCCTCAGCTTCATCGGTGGGAGGACGGGAAACAACATTATGTACCATCTTTTGCAGCTCTGCGAGGTTATTCTAATACTAATTTGTAAAGAACGTTCGGTGACAGAATATTGTTCCAATTTCAAGGCCAAAAAAGTTCAACAAGCGCATGAGAAGCAGAGATATGTACAACTAGAACATGTGATTAAATGGCAATCAAGCATCATCAGCATCACTACTTCCACCAACCAGAGATTCCTGAATGGCCAAGTAATTGCCTCCATCAGGACCCAACACCTTAAACCTGCTCCACGGTTAAATACACATTTGAGAACATTGATATACTATAAGCGAGTAAAAGAAACGGTGATATGGCACCTCTCAAGAATGAATTTTCCCTCTTTGTACTTTTGAGCCTTCTCATGTGCAGCCTCCTAGAATCACTCACGCCATTAGGAAAAAGGGTAAATGTTCCATGAAATTACCTCATGCAACTAACCCTTGAAATGAAATCAAACTGGCAGAAGAACTTGAAATTTCAGAACTAGTTCTTACGTATTTCCATCCCACAATCGAGCCACACCCAACACAGAATATATCAACAACAGTGTGCAGTCCAGTCATCATCATGCGCTCTTCTTTCTCCCCTTCAGTGATATTCACACTGTAATGGATTAAGAAAGAAATATGTTATTTGAACTATTCATATATGCAGAATGTATATGATACAAGTCCCTCTACTCTCAACTCCATCAAAGGCATTTCTGCTTTTGCCATCCATGGTTATTCTTGCAACAATTAGTATGCGTCACTTGTAATCTAGAGTTTAGATAATAATAAGCAGAATGAATGGAAATCGTAGGAAAGGGATTAACAAGTCATTTAGTGATTTGGACTGTCAGTTTGCTGCTGGCTTGTCATAGAGTTGCAGGCAGTTGACTGGTTCAGGTTGTTGATTTTTTAGTTCTTATTTAATAGAAAAAAGATTATCTAAATCATTTTTTATGTAGATAAATGAAAAGGAGAGAAGGAAAAAAAAAGGACATATCCTACATCCGTACCAAAATCAACACATTGAAATGCATAGAAAAGTGAAATCATGAGCATGGTTTTAAAATAGAGAAGACTAGTTTTAGAGAACACTCCATGGAGAAAAAAATGAGTGCACAGCAATGAAATACTTACACCTTATCAAAGAGATAAGCCTTTCCATGCCCGCAGTGGAAAGACTGAAACACAGGTAAAGGATGGGGTTAGTATGACTGTGTTGCTGAACAACAGATGATGTAATTCAGACAACAATGAGAAGCATGGCCATGATGAAGAGAAAGATAAGACAGATAACACAAGTGGCTTTGCTCCTAGAGTATGCAAGAAGCCCTGTATGATGATAGTCGATTATATTCTATGAACATTGGAACCAGTCACACTGCATCTACAATAACATTGATGATAATAGTCCCAGAAAAAAGAGGGTAGGTGGTTTTTCAATATATGATACTGATATAAAACTAAACATGATAGGCTGACATACAACGTACTTATTTTACTCTTCCTTATGTCTCAACTCTTAAATTCCAAATTCACAAATATCAAACAATATCTTAGGCTTAGACAAAAAAATGAAATAACCTCCAATTGAACCAGCCATTGTCTATTAAAGAAGTGATACATGATCAAAAGAAACAGGAAGCTATGACTTATATTTTCTAGCACCAATTAAAAGCGTCCGTAGAACAACAAAAAAGAGGCAGCTAAGGTCAGTCACTCTCCGTAGACAACGATTCGTTCATCCATCAAAGTTGTAAGCATATATTAATCCCTTAATTGCAAAATAAAAAGGAAATCACATAGAAGGTCGTGCGCAAAAATTCCTGGGGATTTTTATTATCGGTATAACCAGAACTGAAGAGTAATCAATCTGTTTCAGTTAAATCCTTATTCCTTAATATTATTTACTAAGTTCCATAGCCCAATAAAAACTTGGGGAACCCCAGAATGAAGTAAATAGCATAATAACAATGCGTAAAGCAATTCGTGGAAGAAGAAAAGAGAGATCAAAGGATTTTGCTGGAAACCTTAGAAATAATGTCGTCAAGGAGAGCCAGATGGGTAAAGCAGTGCTTGCAGCTATAAACGCGTCCTTCAAGAGTGATCATGAAAATCCTTCCCATTTTGTTTTTATTTTCTTCAAAAAGAAAGAGAAAAGAAATAAAATTCAAATAACTGACTAAACAAAATAAAAGCAGAGGAAAATGGTATGGATCGAGAAAGATACCAAATATGAAGGGAAAGTAATGGGGGACGTGTCTTCTACAAAATTTAACAGCAAGCGGTTACAGAGAGATCATTTGAGATATGAAAATGGTGATGAAATCGAAACCCAGCCAATCCTTATATAAGAATCAATACAATACCCACCGCAAAATATGAATTTGACGAGTTGAGCGCAATTATTATACTCTTCTTATATTACTTTATAAAAACAAAATCTTCGTATATTACTATTAATTTCCGAATTTGGATTTTTATCTTTTATATTCAAATTATTCTTTAATTGGGTTAAATAGCTATTTTTTTTTCTGTGAATTGGTTAAATCACTATTTGAGACTTGGTAATTAATTTTTAAGTTGGTGCTGAATTTTTTTATTCAAATTAGTTTATAAAATTGATAATTCGATTGTTATTCTTCTATTGAGGCTTAAATTAAGCAATTGTTCTCACATTGAGATTTGAAATTTATTTTATCCGAATTAATTTCTGAACTTGACAATTGTTCACATGTTAACGCATAAATTTGGCAATTGTATACGAGACCTAAACTAAACAATTGTTCTCACATTGAGATTTAATTTTTTTTATACTTGGTAATTGTTGTCACAATTAAATTTTAAGGTTTTCAAGAAAACATTTGAGACTAACTTGGACTAGAAAAAATGATTTATCTGAATTTAAAATTATACTTCTTGCAGATTACTATTTCTTTACTAATTGTTAAGGGTGATATCAATTCGATTCGATCGATTTTTTTTGAACCATCTATCATGGTTCAATTCGATTCTTAATTTTTTCACATTAATTTTTGGTTTTAGATTTTTAGACCTATTTTGACAAAACAAATTTTGTTTTATGACTTTTGTATATTATTTGATAAAATTTCAAAGTATTTTTCATAAATATATTTCTAAAAAACAATATTTATTCAAGAACTTTTTAAGCTATTCACACTATTTTAAATATAAAATGTTTATTTTTTTATATCAAGAAAAATCAAAATTAATTATATATTAAATAAAAAACAATAACCAATTTGATTTCGAATAACAACAGTTTTTAAACTCACATTTCATAACTATCCAAATAACTCGGTTCGACTCAATTATTGATTTTTAGAGTTTTCTTGCTTAGAAGATAATAATAGTAATAATTTTTTAAAACATTTATTTATATATGATCTAATTTTATATTGATTTATTTATTTTTGGTGAAAGTAAGCTTCATTAAAAGATCAAAAGATGGATCAAACACGAGTGATGAGTAGTACAACAAAATAGGAAAACAAAACAGAAACAAATATGTGTTCAGATGGTGTTTTGCACAACTAACGATAAGCATTAGCAGTATTGGAGTTAGCAGTTAGTGAAGCAGTTAAAAGAAGTTAAGTCAGTAATCTGTTGAGCCTGTTAATCAGAATCGCAGTTATGCTAAAACAGATTTGAGATCTTGTATAAATAGGAGGTAGGAGATGGAATTCAGCAAGCTAAGATTTACTCCATGTATTAGTCAAAATTCAGAATTGAAACAGAGAAAATTTGTTCTTCTATTCTGTTTGACATAAACGTGATTTCGGTCTTTGTTTACCTCTGTAGTTGATATCTTTTCAAGCAGAGACAAATATGTGATCAGTCCTTCCTTCAGATAACTGTAGACACCATTCATTTCATTTTAAATTAGATAGTCCTCCCATACAATACAAAGAATCACAAGAGAAAACAAAATTCTACCTCAACGTCTAAGATATACAAGAACTTTTCATGTCGTTATGAAATGAGCTAAAACAGATACCTGGTATGATTCTCTCTCTACTCGTGCCCCAAATTCAGAGAACCATCTTTCATCAGCTTTATGCTTAGACTGTTGAATCTCCCTCTTGAGTAATGTCGAGATGCCTTTCTCCAATCTGTTCTTGTTTTCATCATGGCTGCAAATTCATCATAGCTGATGCGCCCATCCTGCATTTACTGAAAATGAATTGTCACTCCACTTCAACCTGAGTTTTATTTATGACGCAATATTGGGTCATCATAAGTCACCTTGTCTGTGTCCACTTCTTGAAAGATGTCATTAGCAACACTAGTACAATCATCTGCTCCCTCCATTAATGCATCCTGAAGCTCATCAGGCTCAATGAAACCATTCCCATCTCTGTCGAAATAAGAGAAGGCCTTTTGAAGATGCTCGCCATTGGCCATTCTTTGCACATGGAGAGAAACAGCAAGAAATTCCCCATAATCCAATGTTCCTTTCCCATTAGCATCAACCTGTAGTCAAGAAACACATTTTTAACATTGAAAAAAAATAACTCTAACCTAAATTATGAGGTGCCATGATCCGTAATTAAATTTGGATATGTAGGAACCGAGCCAGAGTATTACAGCCACATTGATAAAACATCTTGATAAGCATGAATACAGCTGAAGTGTATATCAAATTCAAAATTGACCAACTGTTCAGGAAAATGGACAAGGGGGGAAGTAGCATTACAAACCGACTAGCATCAACACCAAAAAACCTACAAATACGGGAACCACTAAAGTAAAATCTCTCATCAACTACTGCCAAAATAATCCTTCATGAAAAATTAGAATGTTTGCTGAGTAGCAACTGCATACTCTTTTGAAAACTGATTTGCTTCTTTTTCTCTGCTTAAAAATGTAGTTACACTAGCTGCTAGGATACCTCAGGATCTCCATCATTATAATTTGTCTATAAATGCTGATAATTGCACGAGGTTAGGACATTATCCCCAAAGGCCATCCACTCCTTATTCTTACTTTAGAGTATAATCAGACACCCAACTTCCTCAAGCTGCTCTACCAATGTAGAAACATACTTCAGAGACTAAAAATTTTAAAAGAAATAAAGAAAGGTAGCCTGACAGTATAGTTTCTTACAACTGCATAATAACATAAGAAAGGATGTGGTAACAAAGAATTCAGGTTAATTAAAGATCCTAATCCTACATAGCAGGCTTCCAACCCAACTGAATTAAGTTCCAACTATAACAAGCCTTGGTCTACTAATACTTCTTATGATCATATTTACTACACTTTGCGAATGATAAAAAAAAAAAGAATTTTAGTTTCGAAAAGAATAAAAAAATGACTGTTTCTGCTTAAAATTAGAACAAACAGGAAATACTTGTTAATTTAAGGTAGTGTATAAACCAAAACTCACTCACAGCTTCAATAAGCATCATTTGTACTTCAGACTCTGCGAGCTGTGAACCAACATTTCCAAATACAACTTTCAGCTCTTCAATTGAAACAATGCCATCATTGTCAGTGTCCATTTTCTTGAACATTTCTTTGATGCCTTCAACTTCTTCAACAGATAAGAACTCAGCAATAACCTAATCAAATTAACTTAAGATTCCCCCAGCAATGGGGGAAAAAAAAGGATTTAGTAGAATTATTAGCAGTGAACCAACCCGCAGAGCTTTTCTTTTGAAACTGTTCATTATTGAAAATTATTTAAGCCTTGACTTAACTACATCACCAAGAGGAACATTGGGAACTTTTTTAGCATTTAGGAGCCAAGGGTGCTCTGCAAGAAGAGGCAATACATAGATTAGGCAAATTATCACATATATAATGTAGGACAAATCAGAAACATCGTAATTTTGAAATAAACTTGGAAAGCCGATAAATTATGGTTTTAGATGTTATATTTGAAGAGGCATAAAATGCCCATCACAAGATCAACAGAAACATGAAGAAAGTGCCAAAATGCTTATACCCTCATCCACCTCCCTCTCCCTGAAACATACACATGAGAAGTAGCACAGAGGAAATGTTAGTAACAAGCACTTGCTTTACAGTGAGTCGAAACTTTGGTTCAGGTTCCAACATTTGCTGGACTAGACACTTAGCACTCTCTGAAATATTTGGCCATGGATCATGCTTGAAATCTATTAACCCACGAAGAATTGCCTGTGCAACGCCTTGTTCAGACTCTGCATAACAAAAAGTCTTCGGTTAGGAATAACAATTCAATTCATTTTTTTATTTGTTAGTGCATATCCAGTATACATGCACACATATCAACAGAGAAGAATAGTCAAAAGAAACAGACTTACCAGCCCAAAAAGGAGGAACCCCGCACAACAAAATATACAGAAAGACTCCAGCACTCCATATATCAATTTCTGGCCCATAATTTCTTTTGAGCACCTCTGGAGCCATATAATATGGACTTCCAACGATCTCAGAGAATCTTCACCCGAAATTCACACAATATAGGCATTAGAACAAAGTATTAAAGAATAAAAACTACAATAAACAATAACAAATGGAATATTGGTCAAACTATAAGCATGAAGACCTTATCTTCCTTAGCATAACATTGACACCTACGTACATCACCGGTGTCCCCACACCACATCCTACACAGGCATGCAATTTTCTCTTTTTTAAAAAAAAAAATCAAAACCACGATACTGACCAGACAGAAATATACTTAGGGAGAGATAAATTGGGAAAAATAACCTCCTTTTCACGAAACGTTGGGCTTGCTGTTCCTGCTATTCCCAGTTTACAAGCAAAGGAAGTATTAAAGGAATTAACCAAAGTAAATTAAGCAACATCTTGGGGTGATAGAACACGAAAATCTTCTCAAAACCCGATGCTGACAGGAGGTTTATAGCATACCAGAATATCCCAAAAAACAGACCATTCATCTGGTGGAAGGAAAATGAAAATCTACTTAATTTGAGTCACTTAAGCTAGTAAGGTTAACAAGTGCTATCCCGTCACAGCCCATTTTAGGAAATAGGGAAAAATGTATAAGATGAACAAAGCTACAGTTTCTGACAACTATAACAAAGAAACGACAAAAACCATGCTTCAAATTTCCCCAACAATAGGAAAGGAATCAAAAGTGATTCCAATGCAAATACATGAAAAAAACTGCAGTTAACAAGGCCCGACTATGCACTACCTCATTCTTCGGTTGGTTCATTTTGGGAAAAATAGGAGCCTAGTAACATCACTTCAAAGGAATTACTACAACAGCTTTTTATGCACAGCCAAATAAAATAATCAAAGTGCGAGTTTCGTCATCACAAAAACCATGAACAACTAAATGCAAAGACACTACTATATCACATCAGAAGTTCAGGATGTCCGATAAACTTTGATCATTCCCATGTACTGCTCCTTTATGGCCAAATCGAAACCCAGCTTAGCAAAATACCGTCTTTGCTACATGATAAAATAAAATTCTAAACTAGCACTATCACTAATAATTTAGACTGAATATGGTGTTTCTTGAAAAGGCCATTCATTTATGTATACATTCAGATTTCAAACTTACCTGGCTTGAAAAATATGGATAACCCAAAATCGATAGCTTTTAACGGTGAATTCTCTTTCTTATTAGCGAACAAAAAATTCTCAGGCTTCATATCTCTATGAATCACTCCATGCTTATGGCAAAGCTGAACCACTTCCATAATCGTCCTCGTCACTGCCGCGGCAGCTCTTTCAGTGTAATGTCCTCTGGCAACTTCCCGTCTCACATCGTCAATATCCACAGCAGTCCTCAGTTTCCACTTCAAGATTGACTAGCACGCGAGCAACTCGCGCGTACCGCGGTCGATGCAAAGATAAGTAACTCCGAACTCATCTCGGCCGAGCTCGCGATCCACGACGTATTTCTCTTCTATGCTATCCTTTGGAACTCCTGCAAGCACGGTAATCGCCGGCTTCTGTTTAGAAACAAAATCTTTTCGGACGTGATCATGACCGGAGAAATTCGATTTCACGTCTTCTCTTGCAACGACTGCTGGAGATCTACAACAATTCCCCATTCTTCCAAACGCAGCCTTGTCCAATGTCCGCCAGTCCGGATCGCGTCGATGAAAAAACTGAAAAAGGAAAAAGAAAACTTTAGAAGAAATACTGAGTAAGGGTATCACATTATAGTCTGAGAGCCAAATAAATCCGCAGCTTTCTAGCTTCTGTAGAGAGGAACCGAAGTAAAGAGAGCGATTAAGGCTTTGTTTAGCATTCTTCTCAAAAGTAATTTTAGTATAAAAAGCACTTTTTGATATAAAAATATTATTAAATAAAATACTTTTAAATTTTTTAAAAGTACTTTTGATATCAAAATTATTTTCAAAAAGCTTTTTTATTTACTAAAAGAAGAAAGAGAATGCGGAATTAGTGAGCCCAACAAAGGAGCAGACCAACAAGTTCAATGAGAGTTCATGTTTTGTATTTTTTTTACAACAAAACACATTAAATAATTAGTAAATTTATATTTAATTATTTAATTTTAAAAGGTTATAAAATTATTATTAAATTATTTAAATAATTTTATTTAAGTTATTAAGTTGTTAAAATCGTTATTATAAGATTTTTGTTCGTACCACTTACATCAATTAAAAGTTTTTCTTTTCTTTTTTTTCTATAATTCAATTTTTCTTAATGAAATGATTTTGAATGTCATGAATCTACAAACCAAAATCCAAACAGTTTTCTTCTCTGATTTTTAGCATTAACCATCACATTGGCTTAGTTCAAAGGTATGTTCTTCTACTCATTAATGAGTATTAATCCACTGTACTGATCGTTGAATCATTACTTAGAACTCGCTAGCCGAATTTTTTAAAAAGAAAAAACTTAACAAACCAATGATTTAAATAAAATTTTCAAATAATTCAATAATCATTTTATAATTTTTTAAAGTTAAGTGACCAAAACTTAAACTTATTACTAGTTTAATGACATTTAAATATAATTTGCATTTTTTAGTTTTAATTCAAAATAAGTTATAAAATTAAAATTATAACAAGAAAAAAATAACCATAGAAATAGTTACTCAATTTTGATTAAAATTTAATTATTTTATGGGAAAATAAAATAGTTGGCTGATGTTTGGGTGTCGCGATATCTCTGTCAAACGGGAAGAAAATAGTTGCAAGAGTAGTCTTTTTTTCAATATCAACCTAAGCCAAAACGTAATTTTTTAGGAGCATTTTTGTCTAAAATTTGGAATAATATTCAACTGTTAAGCACTTTTGCCTTATAACTTTAAAAGAGCCACATTTTCTTCCATCTTTTAAGCTTAGTAGTTATTTCTTCTTTATTTTTTAGAGTTTTAGTTCATCGCTTTCTGGGTTTAGTTAGTTTTTATTGTAACTCTAATATTAATTGTACTTTGGTAGTTTAACTTTGCTTTGTATTTTCATTTTCATCCAAATCCTTCAATATATATAGACTTTATTTTCTCACCAAAGTTCAAAAAAATCTAAACTTCATCTGTATTTGCTACCTCCATTATTGCTTTCATCATCTTTCAAGAAAATTCTAAGCTTTTCTTAATTCTACTATTGTGCTTATTTTTATGCATGATTTGAGAATGTATTGAGTTGTTGTGTGTATGGAAATGACGGTTGGTAACTAAATTTATGATGATTGGTTGATGAAAATAATGTTTTAGTTTTTGGTACAATGATTAAATTATAAAAATTAGACTAAATTGAATAAATCCTAAAATTGTGAATTGACACCTCTAACTGAACATTTAGATAGGTGAGATCGGGAGGAGATTCTATTGAGCACCAATTTGATTGTTTCGAGTTAGTTTGACGAGGTCGAGAGATAAACCGGACTAAATCGTTTAATTTGATAAAGTGGTGATCGAGAGGTAAAATTAAGCCAATTAAAAGTTTAGGCCTTTTAGATCCCTAATCGAAAGACCAATCAGCAACATTCAAGTCAACCAACCGCTTGTGTGTATTGAATTGTTAATTTCCTAATTTTGAATGTTTTACAATTTGGTCCTATTTACATGCTAGACTTCTTATTGCAATAGATACCCTTTTGAACATCCTTCCGTATATTCCTCAATGACCTTCACACAATGAAATACTAACTTCAAAATTTCTCTTAAAATTTTCATATTATTTTATATTAAAATCTAATAATAACTGAGCTTAGCGTATAATGTAATTCTAAAATTAAATCCATTTAAGAGCCCCAACCGACATTAAACAGAGACTTTGAATGTTTGAAATGTAGTTTTTTCTGTGAATGTTCCGGTGTGTGTATCTTTCGAGAATCAAGATTTGAAGTTGTAGATGTTGAGGTAGCTTCAAGGCAACGAATTGATTTGGAAATGTACCAACAACACTGAATGTGCATTTATTTATTCCACAACTTGAACCACAAGACAAGACTTGAAAATCTGCCTGCTTTACTCATTAATCAGCATCTCATTTCTCAAATTTACCAACATGTAAATATCCAGGAACCAGAGAACTAATTTGATAGAAATTAAATAAATTTAATTTAGTTTTGCAAGCTTTAGTGTTTTGGTATACAAACAGCTAGAAAGTAGTAGTCTTTTTATTTCTTGTCTTGTCTGTTACTTTCAGCAAACTTGCAGGTCCATTCTTCCACTTCTCCTAATCCAAGATATAAAACAACTAATTGTGAAAGTTAAATTGCCACCAACCGCTGGGAAATTCATTAATTTATTTAGCTTGAAACAGAGAGCAGGGAGGAAATTTGTGGACTCAGACTTGGGCACAACACATGGCGAAGAGAGGGGAGAATACGGTGAAGAACCACCGGGTCATGCAGGTTCTTCTTGCAGGCAGCAGCTTCCGATCGCTTATTGCCCTTCTCTTTGCCTTTCTAGTGGTTGCGGCTATATATCTTAGACAAAGCAAGGAACAAGTCTTCCAGCATGCGAATGGGAGTACACATGATGCAATTAGTTCAGGTGGCTGCAACTTGTTTTCAGGGAAGTGGGTTTATGATAATAGATCTTACCCTCTATACAAAGAGCGAGACTGCACGTTTATGTCTGATCAGTTAGCTTGTGAGAAATTTGGAAGAAAGGACCTTAACTACCAGTTTTGGAGATGGCAACCTCATCAGTGTGACCTCCCTAGGTAGCTATATCTTTCTTCATTTCATAAATATACTAGTAAGTATTTACAATATCCATCTGATTTAACCACACAAAAACGAGGATGATCGATATTGATGGTTTTACGATTGGATTTGGAAATGTTTTGAGCTTCGTGGAATGTTTCCTTGTTTTATGTAAGGTTCAATGCCACAGCACTGCTGGAGAGGCTCAGGAATAAGAGGCTTGTTTTCGTCGGGGACTCGCTCAACAGAAACCAATGGATCTCGATGCTCTGCCTGGTGGATTCAGCCATCCCTCCGGCCTTCAAATCCATGCATAATAATGGTTCAATAAATATTTTCAAGGCCAAGGCGAGTCTGTATTGTAATTATTTTTTCCAGATGACTGTATATGCCAAATCCAAGCCAGGCAAGTTTTTCTAGATTTATGTTGGCTTTGGCTTTTACAAACCATTTAACCACGGTTTCCTTAATTTGTATTTTGTGATGCATGCTACAGTGACTAAATTTTACTGGTTAATGTTATTTATCAAGGAATATAATGCAACAATCGAATTCTACTGGTCTCCATTGCTGGTGGAATCCAACTCCGACGACCCAGTAAACCACCGGGTACCAGACCGGATTGTTAGAGTAGAGGCAATTGAAAAGCATGCTAGGCATTGGACAGATGCAGATATTCTTATTTTCAATACGTATCTTTGGTGGAGAAGACGCCAAATGAAGGTTTTGTAAGTACATTTAATTTTCCCACCTAATTAATTCTTATAATCATAACCGGCCGGCATGAGCTTTTTTAATTAATTGATCAGGTGGGGATCTTTTGAAAGCCCAGAGGATGGGATGTATAAAACAGTAAAGTTGCCAAGAGTGTACGAGATGGCCCTACAGACATGGGGACGATGGCTAGAGGTTCATGTAAATAGAAACAAGACTCTGCTGTTCTTTATGAGCATGTCACCAACTCATGAAATGTACAAACCTTACTATATTCTAGTGAGCTCTTCATCAATTCCTAATATATGAATGAATGGATTTTAATGATCAAACTACAAATTTATATAAATTATAAAAAAAAAAATTCAGGGCTGACAAATGGGGTGGGATCAGTGGTGAAAATTGTTATGGAGAAACAGAACCAGTTATGAAAGAAGGATATGTGGGAGATGGAGTGAGTCCAAGGATGATGCGTGCGGTGGAAAGTTTGCTTGGTGAACTGAAAACAAGAGGTTTGAACGTCCAGATGATCAACATTACTCAGCTATCAGATTACAGGAAAGAAGGCCATCCTTCAATTTACAGGAAGCATTGGGAAACAATAACACAACAACAGTTATCCAATCCCAAAACTTTTTCAGATTGTGTTCATTGGTGCCTCCCCGGAGTACCTGATTTGTGGAACCAGATTCTCTACGCCTATATTCTTGAACTTAATCCCATTACCGAATAAAATCATGTTACTGAAAGATGGCTTACGTAGTTTATGGACGTAACTGCATGCATGTTGATTGAACTAATGAGCTGACAGCATTGCATAAAAGATGGTAAAAGTTTACCTTTCTAAGAGCAGCATTGTAGCCCCGCAAAATAATTTACATAATAGTAAAATTTTGTAAACTAATGAAGCTAGCTAGCTTAAATTATTTCTTGACCCAACATTTATTTATTCTCGACAACCTTGGGCCACCGCCGTAAGTAGTTTAAACAGTCATTGGATTTTATTGTCTTTCACTTATTAATCACCTCAGAAGTTGCAAGAGCATTACCGTATTCCCAGAGTAGTAATGGTTAAATTCTTTTACGATTGTGGCCGGCCAAACCAGCTTGTATATCAGATCTATAAATAATGCGCAACTGCTCGTCATTCCCCATACCATACTAGAACATATGGCAATCTGATTTCCCAGCCTTTAACAAATTTGTTCTTCTCAACCAACCATGTTGCTCTCGTTTTCACCTGTATACAAGAAACCCGTTCTACAAATCTCGTTGATGTTCTAGACAGTGTTTCTGTCTTGTATCATCACTTGGCTGCATTCACATTCCCTTGTACTTGCAGCTACTATTTTTAATGCAAATGAGACAGACCTGCAAGCTTCACTCGCCATCAAAGCTCAGATCACTCATGATCCACTACGATTAACAAGCTCGTGGAATGATTCTCTCCATTTTTGCAACTGGAGTGGGGTCATTTGCGATCACCTGCATCAGAGAGCAATCGCCTTGAACCTTGGCCATCATAACTTGGTAGCTTCTTTCTCTCCACATGTAGGAAACCTCAGTTTTCTTACAGGTATCAACCTCGAATTGAACCACTTCCATGGTAAAAATCCCCTAGAAGTTGGCCGCCTAGGTAGACTTAGATACCTAAATTTGTCTAACTCCTTTTCTGGAGAGATCCCAGCAAATATATCTGGTTGTTCTAATCTCATTTTCCTTCGTTTGGGGTTCAACAAGATGACCGGAAAGATCCCATATCAGCTTGGGTCATTGCTGAAGCTTGAAGGAGTTCAGCTCCACTACAACAGTCCTAGTGGACAAAGTCACAAATACCAGCTTCTTTAGGCAACCTACCTTGTACTTGGCGTGAATCAGTTAACTGGTATTGTTCCTCCCTCAATATTCAGTCTATCATCTTTAACCACCTTAACTTTGCCATACAATCAGCTCCATGGAACTCTGCCATCAAACTTGGGGTTCACTCTTCCTAATTTGAGCATTCTTAATGTTGGCCATAATTGTTTTACTAGAGCCCTTCCGCTATCCATATCAAATGCTTCAAACCTCGTTGAGTTTGATATCAATGGGAGCAATTTCACTTGGAAGGTTAATATTGATTTTTGAGGTTTGCCTGGTCTATTCTGGCTAGTTCTTGCTTCTAATCCCTTGGGGAGAGGAGAAGCTGATGATCTAGATTTCTTGAATTCTTTGACTAAATGCAGAAAGTTGCAGATATAGGATTTAAGTTATGACCAGCTTGGTGGGGTTATTCCTGATTCTATTGGCAAACTCTCAACTCAACCTGTCCAATTGAGATTGGGAGGGAACCATTTAAGGGGAAGTATCCCTACAGGGATCAACAACCTTGTTAACTTGACCAAGCTAAGAATGCAGAAAAATAACATGACAGGCAACATTCCCGCAGTTTTAGGAAACCTTAAGATACTACGCCTGCTTGATTTTTTCAGAAAATCAGTTTCCAGGGAGTGAATCATCCGTAGCAACCTATCCCGGTTGTATCTCCAAGAAAACTACTTTACTGGGAACGTTCCTTCTAGTTTTGGAAATCTTAGTTCCCTGCAAGACCTAGACCTTTTTCAAAACTACCTTAATGGAAATATACCCAATAATGTTATAGGACTTTCTTCCCTAACAATATCCTTGAACCTGGCTCGAAATCAACTAAACGGTCCCTTGCCTTCAGATGTAAGCAAACTGAAAAATCTTGGTTACTTGGATGTTTCAGAGAATCAATTCTCTGGAGAAATTCCTAGTGGCCAAGGCAGCCGTGTAAGCTTGGAACACCTCTACATGGAGGGTAAATTATTTGAAGGCTCCAATCTCAATATTTTCATTTACGTTAATAAAATAATAAAATAAAATCTTGAATATAGGCTTTTGCATAGATTTCAATACAGATGATATCGGTATAATCCAATAACTTTTACATCAAGAAGTATACCGGTGAAGGATTCTATAATTAGGAATTTTATGCATTGAATTTAATTAATTAATTGTGTGAAAAATTCTTTTCGGAGGGGATAAAAAATTATTGATAAAATAATTTTATTATAATAATAAAAAAACAAAAAGTACAAATAAAAATCAAATCCCGAAATTCAAAAATAAAGAGTCTTTCAAATAAATTCTTTAATTGGTTTATTTTTAAAATTGTAAAAAATCTATTTATAAGTTAAATTCGTATGTCAAATAATAATAATAAAATAATCTAGATTAATTAGAATTTGATTAAAACAAATAAACAAAATATTTTTGGGATAAAAAAACTAGTTTGAAAAAGCATTTTATTAGAAAAAAGCAGAGTAAAAAATTTTAGGTTTTGTTCAAAAGTGCTTTTTAATCTAAAAACACTTTTGAGAGGTAATGTCAAATTAAAAGAATAATTTTGGATGGACGGTGCATTTACCTGTGATTAATATAAAAACATCGGTGGCATTGAAATTAGATATTATAGCGATATTACAGTATGATAAAAAAAAGTAAACTAAATGCATCACATCGTATTCCACCAATAATTCAAACTCACTCTAAATCTAAGTTAATTCTTTTTATTATTTCAAAATATCTCATCAATAATTTAAAAAAAATTTAATGGTGTTAGAAATTAGACTTAAAATTTTAAAAATAAAGAAATTATATTATAAAATTTTTTAAATATACGAAAAGTGTGGAGACTTGGAGAATATTTTAAATATATTATATTTACGAGTGATATGTTAATAAAATCCAATAATTGTTAAATGGGCCAGCAAAAAAATTGCAACCGAACGAAAAGCACGATATTAACTTCAAACTTAGAGTTTGAGGCCGCCCCTCTCCTGCTCTACTTTTCTTCCTGCGACTCCATTGCCCGCCCTAACCTTTTGAGGGAAAAACACCAGGTATCTTTCCATTCTTCTTCTTCTTCTTCTTCCCGTTTCACTTTTCTCAACTTGAGTTTAATTTGCTTTTAAATTTTACATATGATTGTTCTTCTTTTCATCATATTTTGAGTTTGACATGGTGGTGTATCTATAATATGGTGCTCAAGGTGTTTGTGCTGTTTTCTCGTATTGTGATTTAATAATTATTTATATGCTGCTCAGGGATTGGTTTGTCAACCTTTATTCATCAGGTTTTTGTTTGTTTTTTTATTCAGAATCTTTGAAAGAGGGAAAACATGAGTTTGATATTTCAAAACCCAGGGTCTAGAAACAAGGTGAAGGTTAAAAGGGATGATGAAGTGGTTTCGATTAATGGAGATATCAATGATACTGAGAATGGGTTGGAATCTGATTCTGAAATCTCTAAGTTGAAAAAGAGAAAGAAAGAAAAAGAAAAACAGATTGAGGTTGAGCAGGAGACAGAAATGAAAAAGCTTGAAAGTTTTCTTTTTGGGTCGATTTATTCCTTCCTTGAATTTGGTAAACAAGTGGAGGAAAAAGCTCACGATGTTGTTGCTGAAGACGGTTCTGCTTTGTTCTTCTTGGATAGTTACACGAACGATGTGGAATTGTCCGAGGAAAGTGATTATGAACAGAAGACTTGTAAGGAAAGGAAAGCCATTTGGGTGGATGAGGAGGAGGAAAGAACCGTGATAAACATAGCTAAGGTCAATAGGTTGAGGAAGTTGAGGAAAGAAGGGGATGAGAGTCTGATTTCTGGTTTGGAGTATGTTTCGAGATTGAGGGCTCAATATGCTAAGCTGAACCCAGGGACAGAATGGGCCAAGCTAGATTCAGGGTTAAGGAACGATCAAGGTTATGATGATGAATCATCTGATGAAGAAAAGGTTGTAGTGGCGGCTTCTGGATATGGAAACGGTGAAGCTGTTGATGATATTCTTAGAACAAATGAAGATCTTGTGGTGAAGAGTAGGGTTAAATTGTTGCCAGGGCTTCTTGAGTATTCAAGACTCGTGGATGCAAATGCTGAGGAACCTTCCAATGGCCCGATAAATTCAGTTCAGTTCCACAGGAATGCTCAGTTACTACTTGCTGCTGGATTGGATCGAAGGATAAGGCTTTTCCAGATAGATGGTAAACGGAATACCAAAATACAAAGTGTTTTTCTTGAAGATTGTCCGATTCGTAAGGCATCTTTCTTGCCTGATGGTTCCCAGGTCATTATAGCAGGGAGGAGGAAGTTCTTCTACTGTTTTGATTTAGTGAAAGCAAAAGTCGATAAAATTGGGCCACTGGTTGGTAGGGAGGAAAGAAGTTTGGAAGTTTTTGAGATTTCCCCCGATTCTAGCACAATTGCTTTTTTGGGAAATGAAGGTTATATCTTGTTGGTTTCATCCAAAACAAAGGAGCTGATTGGAACACTTAAGATGAATGGAACAGTCCGCTCTCTAGCTTTTGCTGATAATGGGAACCAATTATTGAGCTCTGGCGGGGATGGAGAAGTCTACCTTTGGGACTTGAGAACTAGAACATGCATCCATAAGGCCGTTGATGAAGGCTGCATTAATGGTATGGCTCTTTGTACATCACCGAGTGGAAGAATGTTTGCAGCTGGTTCTGATAGTGGGATAGTGAACATTTACAATAGGGATGAATTTTTGGGAGGTAAAAGGAAACCAATCAAGACTGTCGAAAATCTAACCACCAAAGTCGATTTTATGAAGTTTAATAGTGATGCTCAAATACTAGCTATCTGTTCTACCATGAAGAAAAACAGTTTAAAGCTGATACATGTCCCATCATTTACAGTCTACTCTAATTGGCCTCCACTGAATAAGAACTTACAGTATCCCCGCTGTCTGGATTTCAGTCCTGGTGGTGGTTTCATGGCTGTTGGAAATGCCGCCGGCAAAGTTCTACTATACAAATTGCATCACTACAATCATGCATAGAGTGGATCTTTACCCCTCTTAACTTGTTTGAAGCATCATGTACTCATGTAAGGTGAGTTCATTCAGCTGCAATATAGTTTCAATCGTCACCATATCTGGTATGTGAACAACCTTTCTTTTCTTTCATTCGATATTTTGGTTTTTGCCTTTACTTATAAGCAATGATCAGAGAGCTTAAGTTTTGGATACAGTAGCTTCAAACATGTTCCTAGTATGTGAATTTTTTGGTTGTTCTAGTTTTTTTCTGATCTCTGTTGTAATTTCGCTTAGTGATATCTTATTTAACAATTTTGCCTTGCTTTATTGAATATTTGGAGACTACTCTTTTTGTTTTTTATCATTACAATGTTGGGATCATACACTACACTACTACACAGATGAACCTGCGGATCAAACCTTCCTCTTAAGTATGGATGAACTCATTTCAATCATTGACTCTATTGCTTGAGTTCAATTTATTTTTATTATAATTGATTCAGATATGTATTGTTTAGAATAATAATTGTATTTGTAAAAAGAAATGCCAAAATCTTCATCCATTTGGGAGTTCCCTGAGCATAAAATTGAAATTCTTTCTTTCTGTGGAAGAGAAAGTAATGTGTAGAAAAATGGTTTATGTAGCGACTCTTAGGGTAGGTTTGGACAGACTGTGTTTACTTGCGTTTAGTGGAAAAACAATTGTGGCGGTGAGATTAGTTACTGTAGCGTGAGACAAAAACTAAGCCAAATCACCGCCCATCTAAAATCTTTAGTATTTGTAAAACTTGGGGTTCACTCTTCCTAATTTGAGCATTCTTAATGTTGGCCATAAATTTTTTACTAGAGCCCTTCCTCTATCCATATCAAATGCTTCAAACCTCATTGAGTTTGATATCAATGGGAACAATTTCACTGGGAAGGTTAATATTGATTTTTTAGGTTTGCCTGGTCTATTCTGGCTAGTTCTTGCTTCTAATCCCTTGGGGAGAGGAGAAGCTGATGATCTAGATTTCTTGAATTCTTTGACTAAATGCAGAAAGTTGCAGATATTGGATTTAAGTTATGACCAGCTTGGTGGGGTTATTCCTGATTCTATTGGCAAACTCTCAACTCAACCTGTCCAATTGAGATTGGGAGGGAACCGTTTAAGGGGAAGTATCCCTACAGGGATCAACAACCTTGTTAACTTGACTGAGCTAAGAATGCTGAAAAATAACATGACAGGCAACATTCCTGCAGTATAGGAAACCTTAAGATGCTAGGCCTGCTTGATTTGTTCTGAAAACCAGTTTCCAGGGAGTGAATCATCCGTAGCAACCTATCCCGGTTGTATCTCCAAGAAAACTACTTTACTGGGAACGTTCCTTCTAGTTTTGGAAATCTTAGTTCCTTGCAAGACCTAGACCTTTTTCAAAACTACCTTAATGGAACTATACCCAATATGTTATAGGACTTTCTTCCCCAACAATATCCTTGAACCTGGCTCGAAGTCAACTAAATGGTCCCTTGCCTTCAGATGTAAGCAAACTGAAAAATCTTGGTTACTTGGATGTTTCAGAGAATCAATTCTCTGGAGAAATTCCTAGTGGCCAAGGCAGCTGTGTAAGCTTGGAACACCTCTACATGGAGGGTAAATTATTTGAAGGCTCCAATCCCAATTCTTTTAGATCCCTGAGAGGACTGCAGAACCTGGATCTTTCAAGGAACAAGTTGGCCAAATTCCTGAATATCTCCAACAGTTTTCCCTTATGACTCTAAATCTTTCTTTTAATAAGTTTGAGGGGGCAGTGCCAACTACTGGTGTTTTCAGAAATGTAACTGCATTGTCGATTGTGGGGAATAAGAAGCTTTGTGGTGGAATATGGAATTGAAGTTGTCGCTATGCAGCAATAGTAACCCAAAGAAAACAAAAATGTCTCAAAGACTCAAGCTTATGATTGGATTACTCTCTGGACTTGTGGGACTTGTGTTAATCATGTCTCTTTTTGTTGTTAACTGACTAAGAAGGGTGAAAAGAGAACCTGCAGCTGCTCTAGCATCTTCTTCATCAACCAACAAGGATTTGCTTCCACAGGTGTTCTACAAAAGTCTCCCCAAAGATAGGGATGGATTTTCTTCTGATAATTTAATTGGTGTAGGTAGCTTTGGCTCTGTTTACAGAGGAATTCTAACCATTGTCACAGTAAAGGGCTGGATTTACATCGAACAGGAGCTTGAAAGAGCTTCATGGCTGAATGTGAAGCTTTAAGCAATGTCCAGCACCGCTATCTTGTAAAGTTAGTAACTGCTTGCTCAAGTGTTGATTTTCAAGGAAATGAATTCAAAGCTCCAGTCTGAGGTCATGCCTAACGGGAGTTTGTAGAGCTGGTTGCGTCCAGTTCCAAATGCAGGTGGTAATGGATCGGAATATGATCTGCGGATTTTAAGCCTCCCCCAAAGACTAAACATTGCCATTGATGTTGCCTCTGCTCTAGAATATCTCCATCACCATTACCAAAAACCAATCGTTCACCGTGATTTAAAGCCTAGTAACATCCTTCTTGACAACAATATGACTGCTCACGGGTTAACAAAGATTATCACTCTCGAAGCCACAGAAAGCAGCTCAGCTGGGCTGAAGGGAACTCTCGGTTTTGCTGCACCAGGTATCATCCGTTGGTTGTTTTTACCACAGAACACATATAACCACAATGTTTATTGTTTTACAGGTACATTGTTACATGAATTTTGTTTGTGAGATGAGATTAATATAAAACAGAAGAAACATATTATCTATTATTTTACTTTTACATTTCTTATCTTTCTAATAACCAGAGGTACCATTTTGAGTTTTGTAGAGTATGCCATGGGAGGTATGGTTAATGGTTCCTCTTGTTAGAAATGTTTACAGGGAAGAGGGGTACTGGTGAAATGTTTAAAGATGGAGTGGATCTCCATAATTTCGTTAAGAGAGCATTGCCTGAAAGATTATCCCAAGTTGTAGTCCATTGTTTGTTGCAGGAAGGAGAGTGGAAGAAGAAGAAGAAATAAGCAATGAAGACATTTGATCCTAGTAGACATAAAAAAGGACCAAATACAGGACAGCTTGAAAGAAATACTCAAAATAGGAGTCGCCTGTTCCAGGGAACAACCTAGAGAGCGAATGAAACTGAGTGATATTATCAAAGAATTGCAGCTGGTACTAGGACTTCTTATTGGATCTGCCATTGAAACAGAATTCGGAAATGAACCCCATCCTTCTTTTCCAGATCTATGATTCATCTGTAGAGCTCCAAAATGTCTGAGATTGTTCTGTCTTGTTGCCAGGGTCTAGAATTTTGTATATGAAGCTCTATTGAAAAATGTATGCATTTATTAAATATTCACCTATAATCATTTCAATTTTAAGACTATGAATGTCATTAAAAATGTGCATAAGTTGGCAATGTCAAACATATGCATCAAAATCTATTCAGAATTTGATAATGGATTTAATTCGATCAATTTTGATGCATTTAGAGTATAAATAATTGCTGAGAGCAACTCTGTTTAATTGGAAATGCAGACAAATGATGATATGTGCATGATTTCAACACCAAAGTTGACATGCATGTTGCAACCGCGGCATATCTTTGATCCAGTACAATTATTGTGTTGTAGATTAATGAAGTGCCAAAGAAAAATTCACATATCTAATAATTATGAATTGGATTTGAGTTGAATATAGGCTTTTGCATAGATGATATCTGATAATCCAATAACTTTTGCATCAAGAATTAGGAAGTTGATGCATTGAATTCAATTCATTGCATGCAGTCTCCTATTAAAAATTTATTACATTATTACGACATGCAACAATAACAGCCACGTTTATGTTTTCCGGAACCCGAAAATCAGCATCAAATCGATAAATCCATTTGTTTATATAATATTATGTGTATGAATGAATGAATTTGGTGGTCTAACCATGTCTCCGCAAAAGAAATTCTCCGTCCGTTCAATGCTTGGGCCATTCCTAAAAATGTCCAAGAAGTCTTTCACTTACCGATTGATTAAACGAATGGCGAAATCGCCTCTCATCTCCACCATTTCCATTGCTGCTATACTCATTTATGCAGACTGCTTAATGTCTAAACCTAAAGTTCCCGTTAACACCGGCGAGATTCTTCCATCGCCTCAGGCAATGGCGAAGACTCAGCCTGCTGAAGGAGGACGACAAGAAGTTGCGACGGGTTTAAACACCCTGCCCGGCTCTGTAGCTACCACCATGGAAAAAAAGATTGAAGAAGACAATGAGAATCAAGATCCTCTAATTCCTCCATTCAAGGCATCTGTAGATGAAAGAATGGAATGGTTCAGGAGAAAACTACCCGAACTTGATATTCTCAAATCTAACGAGTTGAGTGAGAAATTCCATGGTCGAGTTTTGGAATTGTTCAACCACGGTTGTTCAGCTCAGTTCTTCATGATCTGGCTTTCAACAGCCAAGTCCTTTGGACCTAGAGAGTTCTTGGCCGTGGATAGTCTGTTCAGCACCACACCAGATGCATGCTTGGTAATTGTGTCGAGCTCATTGGACACCCCAAAGGGGTACAGGCTCCTCAAACCACTTCTTGATCGTGGATTCAACGTGCTTGCAGCCACACCAGACGTGCCCTTCCTAGTGAAGAATACCCCAGCTGAAGCGTGGCTGGATGAGTTGAAGAGTGGAAACAAGGACCCTGGTTCAATTCCTTTGTTCAACAGTCTATCTAATCTCATCAGGCTTGCAGTTCTGTACAAGTATGGAGGAGCTTATTTAGACACAGATTTAATTTTCCTGAAAGATTTGTCGGGGTTGAGGAATGCCATTGGTGCCCAAAGTATCAACCAAGTAACCAAAAAATGGAGCAGATTAAATGGAGCAGTTATGATCTTTGACATCCACCATCCTGTTTTGATGGAATTCTTAAAGGAATTTGCCACCACTTTTAATGGAAACAGGTGGGGGCACAATGGACCATACTTGGTTTCCAGGGTGATGGAGAGAATAAGAGACGATCCTGACTATAGTAACATTACAGTTTTCCCACCAAAGGCCTTTTATCCAGTGGATTGGATTCAGATAGCCAAGCTATTTAAGAGGCCAGAAACCGAAGCTGACACAAAATGGGCAGATGACACATTTGCAGATATAAACAGTGAGAGCTATGTTGTTCACTTGTGGAACAAGAGAAGCAGAGAATTGAAGATAGAGGAGGGAAGTGTGATGGCAAGATTGATTGCAGAGCACTGTAATATTTGCGACAACATTTACGATCCTTGAACCAAATCTCTCTGAAGCTGAATCCCTCTGTCTGAAGACATTCACTCCACTGGAACTAGCTACCGAAAAACCAAAGTCCTCATTAGTTTTTGATGAATGGTTTCGCATGCCATTTCTACTTTGTTGCTTGAATAAGTGATGATTCAAGTGTAGCAACTGATTCTTTTCTTCACATGGAAGTTCCTTTTTTTCCCTACCATTTTATTTATTTGAAAGATATTGTGTGTAGCATATGAAATTCATTCTCTTCTAGTCAATGTTTTTGAAATAAAACTCATGATCAAATCGATCGAACCACCAATTTTTGATTCAATGTTTATCCAATTTCCAGTTCACGATCTAAAGGCGGTTTTGTTTGGTTAGCAAGTTGAACAATTTTTTATCTACTGTCAAACTAATCTATCAATCATTTCTCGGTCCAATTTGTTTGATCAAATCATTTCGATTTTGCAATCATTGCTTCTCGTATTGTCTTAATTTTCCAATCATGAAAATTCTGATATTCTAAAGTTGTATGATCAATGATGTCAACCTAAAAATAACAATGTCTTCTTGCTAAATCATGAAAATTTGTATCAGGATTTGATGGGTGTTGAATCTGTAACAGTTCATTTTTAGTGGTGTCAAAAACAGTAATTTTGAGACCACGATTCTGACAAACGAGTTAGTATTTTATTATTTAATTAATTTTTACGAGTGTTTATTAGAATCATATTAAAATTTGGCTAAGAAATTATAACTGTTAGATAGTTGATATTTTTTTTAAGGACTAAATTACAAGCTATGGAAGTTGTGATAAATAATTATGAGCAAATCGATTGAAAGAATAATATATCAACTATCAAGTTCAATTGGGGAGATGCTTTATCTTGGGCATCGGAGCGGATGACTTCTAAAAGATAAAGACGGATGTGATTAACTGGACTAACAGTACATCGGAGTGGATTGACAGTACATCAAACTAGACCCAAGAAGAATAGATCCTGAATCCGTTTATTGATTTATTCAAATATGACGTTCATAATGTGGCATATCTAAATCCTAAGTGGATGGTGAACTATGCATGCATGACTCGTATACTTTGGTGTAAATAAAAGTCTGAGTTCAAATAGATAAGGAACCAAAAACTGGTGCATTAGATATACAACTTTTGTAGTATGTAGCATCATTCACAACAGTGGAATTCATAGCCCGAGACATGGGTAAATGATATTCTCTCATTCGCATTACATGGTTGATGAAAAGTAAATATGGTCACGAGTTATTCGTCTTTGTGATGAATGACTTGATTATTATTTAGTGATAAATGCTAAAAGTAACATATTTTAATCTCGTTCTTAATACGTTTTTGGATGATTATTTGATGTAAAATGGTGAATTTTATGCTCCTAATCCTTTAAATTAATGTTTCTATACTTAGGAGAGCATTTGAGAGCAAAAAGAGCAAAAAAAAACAAGAGAAAATCAAAGCAAGTTTCAAGAGCCACACAAGTTGGGCCATTCCACACGAACTGGACACGATCGTGTGAGCTATGCAAGCCGCCACACGACCATGTGCAAATCACAAATTTCACTCCAAACACTCGAAAAATGCAATTTTTAGGTTTTTCGAGTATTCTAAGACCTATATATGACAAAGATAAGGATGAGGGAATGAGTCATCAAAGAATACTCAAGAAAACAACTCGAAAAATACCGTTTAAGCCGATTCTGAAGCAGATTTCCATCAAGATTGAAAATCTCCTTTTGATTTCTTTGAAGATTATTATGAATTTCTTTGTTTCTTGTGGTTATATTATCTTTGGGATGTTTTTATTTGCTATCATGAACTAATTTTCTAAATAACTAAGGAGATGAACCCTAGGATGGATTTTGTTATTTGATTTCTATTTTTACGTAATAAATACTTGAATCTTGTTCTCAATTATGTGTGCTTAATTCTTGGTGCAATATTTCTATACTATTGATCCATATTTGATGTGCTTAAATCAGAGGATGGATAGACCCTATTTCAGAGTAGATCTAGCGTAATTGAGTGGAGTTACATGCAATCCTCGAAATAAGACAACATAAATCTACCGGATCAAAGTCAAATCTAATAATGAGATCCATAGATTGAGTTAATGCGATAATAGGGGTTTTAATTAGAAATAAATTTCAATTAACCAACCTAGAGTCAGTTGCTCTTAGTCTTGAAAAGAGAAATTAGCATAGGGATTTCTATGGATCAAGACACTAAATGAAAAAATTGCGTAATATAGATTGATAATGATAGATAAAATCTAAGTGAATTTTTTCCTGGGTATTGTCTCGCTTCTTAGGTTGTTAATAATTTATTTTCTTGTTTTGTTCTTTATCGTGTTCTATAGTTAATTAATTTAGTTAATTTTAGTTTTAATCAATCACTCCAATTATTCGATTAAATTATAGAAAGACGGTAATTACTAGAACTTTTAGTTCTCGTGGGAACGATATCCTTGCTCACCGAAGCTATACTATTAATTGATAGGTGCACTTGCCTTAGTAAGATTTTTAGTTTGTTTACGACACATCATTCAATAGTGATTAACTTTTCATGAATGAAAATGTAATGGTTACCATGAGATAAAATAAGATCATATTGAGAGAACGCATATCATCAGAAAGAGATTAATGATATCTTATGAGGGTAACACACTTTTGACAATGTCATTGAATGAACATTGATCGAGTTACTTTCGTAATAGTATGCAGTTAGGAACAGCTTAGTCACGATACTATAGTAGAATTACTTCATAACTAAACGAGTTTATAATTAATAGGCGAAAAGGTAGAACTTAATTATAAATCATTTAAGTCCTAATCGCATATGCCAAATCGGTCCCTCCGCTAACTCATTGAAACCATAAATAAATTTCATATTGAATCAAATGAATAGAAATGGTGAAAATGGAGAAATGGGAAATTGTTGGAAATGATTATTATTTTCTCCAAAATGAAGATAAAAATGGATAAATGAAATCATTTGGAAATAAATGTGATTTTCTTAAAAATGAAAATGACCTAGAAATAAATTTATAATTTTCAAATAAAATGAAATTAAAAATGGAAATAAATCGTTTGGTCATAATAAACCCGTTGAATGTAAAAAAATTTAATATATTTTCTCTTATATTGTTTTTGTAACCCCCTATACTCGGCCCAAAAGATACGATCGGATCTAAAAAATTATTTAAGTAATTTACCCACACTCCAACTTGACAATCCAATATCATCCACATTCATTCTCAAAGATAAACATAAATATTCATAAATAAAACTTTAGAACTATAATAAATAATAAAATAAGTAATTAAACTCCCAAAAAAAATATTAAAAGTCCCAAAATAAAATTATATTACAACCCAAAACGCATATTTATTAACATAGTATGTTAAAAATTTCTAAATCAAAATAATAATAATAATAAATAAATAAATAAAATAAAAATATTATAAATTTTTCAACTAAGCCTTCGGGTACCAAGCTACTGAATTTCCGAATACTTGTAAGGAAACTATAGAGGTATGAACTATAAAACCTAGTGTGTCTCTAAAGTAAATACAGCCTAATTTATAACATAGAAGGGTAACCACAAATCATAACTCACACACAAACACAATGCAATGCACCCATACTCCATACACCAACATAATGCAAAGGTTCTCCAGAACCCTTTCCCAGCCAACGTCACCAATCGCAGTGTGGTTTTAGTATCAACCTTAAAAGGAATGATAACCACTTCTTCCACCTTACAATCCCGCCCTATGAACACATAATGGTATGATCACATGATTTTCTAATATTCATATCTTTTTCTTTTCCTCAATCTCAATCACAATTAATAACCCACATAACACATTCACTGTAGCATAATCACATTAATTATCCGTCACAAGTTCAATGTATAAATGTATATGTATGCATGACATTAACATCATACACTTACACAGCTTACTTAATCATACCATTATTTATTTTAAACACTGCACAGTCACCTCAATATCAACATATCATAAACAACATGAAACCACATAATCACAACAACATCACAAACATTAAGATATATTACAGTTAGAAACACACCTCTAGCAAATAAAACTCTAACGACGAGGAGGTCGTCCACCACGCACTGTACGAGTTCCCGGTCTAACGGAATTAGATCCTACAAATACAACTAAATTTATTACAACCCTAGCCACCACTTAAACACAAAATTAAACTAAAGTAACTTACGAGTAGCTCTCGGAACCGATGCAGGAACGGGTTGAACAGATGGACGAGGTAAATCGTCAGCCTCGGAATCGTGATCACCTAAATACGAATACTTAATATTAGTACTACTCAAATTAAAACTCTAAAATAATTTAAAGTACACAATTTAAATTAAAACCATCAAAACGAGACTTTCGGGTCAGAATTTGGCAAAACGGACAGCGGAATTGGACTTAGGACGTCAAAAAATGGTAGGATAAGGTTTTTGCGAAAAAGTCAATGGTCAACAGTCAAAGTCAACGGTCAACGATCAAGGGTCAACGGTCAACGGACGGTCAACGGTCGGTTAATGGTTGGTCAACGGTCGGTCAATGGTTTGACTTGGTTTGGGTTTGGTCTTGGTTCAAATGGGTTTGGTTCAATTGGGTTTGGGCTTAAAGGTTTTTTTTTCCTAAAGAGTTAAAAGTCTTGGGTTTTTAAAGGGGTTAATGGGTTTAAAAATTTATTGGGTTGGTTTGGATAATAAAGGGTTGGATCCTAAAAACTTAATGGATTAGACACCAACTCTCCTAATTGGGCCAACAGATTTAGGTTGATTTCTCTTGACCTAAATCAAGTCATAATGCACCCAAAGGGACAAATAAAATCTACTCCCCCTCTCCCTCACGCAACACCGACGACGGCTACCTCTCACACCGGCGTCCGACCACCATAAAATCAAAAAGCAACTACACCCAAAATAAAGTCCCACACATAACCCATTACTTATCAACTCCAAAAATCAACAAAACACAAAGCAAAGTAACCCACAAAGGCCGAACGTCTTCTTAAAAAAATTCTCACAAATAGCAATAACAAGAAGGGAGTTTGGGGGCGTGATTTTGTTCGCAAGAACCAACGGTTGCAAAGGTTGAGGATGGTGAAGCAAATGAACAAGAAAATCACTTGAAAAGAGAACAAAAAGACATGTAAGGCAAGGAAAGAAGAAAAATAGAAGGAATGAGGTTTGGGGCACAAATCGGCAGTAACCAAAACAATTGAAGAAGGAAAGTTAGCCAGGAAGAAAAAGGTGGGTTTTATACCCAATAAAATTGGGATATTTACGTAGCAGTCTCTAGACAATAATAGGGTTTTTACATTGACCCTAAACTTCACACTCATCACAAAAAAGTTCAACCTTCCTAATTACGAATTTTTACCCATTTAGCTCTTAAATTTTTGCAATCACCCCACTTTAATCCCTATAATTTTTTTAGAGTGTTACAACTCTCTCCCCCTTAAAAGAAAATTTCGTCCTCGAAATTTACCTGGACCAAAAAGATGTGGATATTGGGCCTTGATGATGGATTTGGGCTCCCAAGTAGCTTCCTTATAGCCATGGTTACGCCACAAGACCTTAACCATCTTAATGGTCTTCCTCCTAAGCACCTTTTCATCTTGAGCAATGATCTCAATCGGTTCCTCCTGAAAACTCAAGTCTGGACGAATCTCAATCTCCTCAATAGGCACAATGTGAGACGGGTCCGATCGATAACTTCTCAACATGGAAACATGGAAGACATCATGAATCCTCTCAAGCTCAGGCGGTAACTCAAGCTGATAGGTAACTGGTCCCACGCGACGAAGTATTCGGTAAGGGCCGATGAAACGAGTACTTAACTTGCGCTTCCGCCCAAACCTAAGCACCTTCTTCCACGGAGACACTTTCAAGAAAACCTCATCTCCTATGCTGAACTCAATATCTCGACGCTTCAGGTCTGCATAAGACTTCTGCCGGTCAAAAGTAGCATTAAGTCTCTCACGAATCAATTTAACTGTTTCCTCAAACTAGCAAACAAGATATGGTCCCAACAACTGATGCTCCGTCAACTCAGTCCAATCGATAGGGGTACGACACTTGCGCCCATACAAAGCCTCATTAGGAACCATCTTAATACTGGCTTGATAACTGTTATTGTAAGCGAACTCAGCCAATGGCAAGAAATCCTCCCAACTCTCTTGATACTCAATCACACAACCCCTCAACATGTCCTCCAAGACCTGAATCACCCGCTCAGATTGACCATCAGTTTGCGGATGGTAAGCGGTACTGAAGTTTAATCGAGTACTCAAAGCACGGTGCAATGATTCCCAAAATCTTGAAGTAAACCTCGGATCTCGATCAGAGATGATATATAACGGTACCCCATGAAGACGAACTATCTTCGAGATGTAGAGTCGAGCTAACTTACTCAAAGGATAATCAACCTTCACTGGAATAAAATACGCAGACTTAGTGAGTCGGTCTACAACCACCCACACAGAGTCTTTCTTGGATGGTGTTAACGGTAAACCACTCACAAAATCCATTATTACCTTTTCCCATTTCCACTGAGGAATCTCAATCGGTTGTAATAACCCCGAAGGACACTGATGCTCGGCCTTAACTTTTTGGCACGTTAGACACTTCGACACAAAATTCACAACATCACTCTTCAAACCCTTTCACCAATACCTGTCACGAAGGTTCTTGTACATCTTATCTCCGCTAGGATGCATGGAATAAAGGCTATCATGAGCCTCACGGAGAATGGTCTGCTTAATCTCAGAATTCCTCGGAATACAATATCGATCATGAAAGCATAGTAAACCATTCTGATCCATAGAGAAGTCCGCAGATGTACTCTCTTTTACCTCCCTTATACGGTGCTCTAGATAAGGATCATTAGCTTGCTCAGACTTAATCTCCGAGAGTAAAGTGGGAATAACTTAGAGTTCAGCCAAAAGACTACCATCCTCAAACAAACTCATTCTAGCAAATAATGCCCTCAACTCCGTTATAGCACTACGACTTAAGGCATCGGCGACCACATTAGTCTTACCAGGGTGATACTTAACCTCACAGTCATAGTCCTTAAGTAGCTCCAACCAACGACGTTGCCTCAAGTTAAGTTCCTTTTGAGTAAGCAAGTACTTCAAGCTCTTATGATCAGTGAAGATATAACACTTCTCCCCATAGAGATAGTGTCTCCAAATTTTAAGAGCGAAGATTACCATAGCAAGCTCGAGATCATGAGTAGGGTAATTAATCTCATACGATTTCAACTGCCAAGAGGCAAAAGCCACGACCTTTTCTTCTTGCATTAGTACACATCCCAATCCAGTGTGAGAAGCATCATTGTAGACAGTGTAAGCTTTTCCCGGCTCAGGTTGGATCAAAACTGGTGCTTGAGTCAACACAGACTTCAATTTCTCGAAACTAGCCTCTTAGGCCTCGGTCCAAACAAATGGAACACTCTTCTTTAAAAGCTTAGTTAAAGGTGTCGTAATAATCGAAAATCCTTCAACAAACCTTCGATAATAACCAATCAAACCCAAAAAACTACAAATTTCAGAAACATTCCTAGGTTGCTTCCAGCCCATAATAGCCTCAATCTTCTTTGAATCCATACGAATACCCTCAGCAAAAACTATATGACCCAAAAACATCACCTCAGATAACCAAAATTTGCACTTGCTGAACTTAGCATAAAGCTACTTTTCTCTCAAAGTTTGCAGTACAACTCTCAAATGTTTCACATGCTCAGCCTCAGACTTAGAGTATACTAGAATGTCGTCTATAAACACCACCACAAATTGATCTAAGTAGGGTTGAAATACCCTATTCATCATGTCCATAAAAGCAGCAGAGACATTAGTTAACCCAAAGGGCATTACTAAGAACTCATAGTGCCCATAGCGAGTTCGGAAAGTTGTCTTGAACACATCTGAATCTTTCACCCTAAGCTGATAGTATCCCGACCTCAAGTCAATCTTAAAAAACACAGTAGCTTCCCGAAACTGATCGAATAAGTCATCAATACGAGGCAAGGGGTACTTATTCTTAATCGTTAGCTTATTCAGCTTCCGATAGTCAATGCACAACCGAAGTGTTCCATCCTTCTTCTTCACAAACAAAACTGGGGCTCCCCAAGGTGAAACACTCGGTCGAATAAAACCCTTATCTAACAGCTCTTGCAACTGCATCTTCAACTCTTTGAGTTCCTTAGGTACCATTCTATATGGTGCCATAGACACAGAAGTCGTGCCAGGATAGACTTCTATGCCGAACTCAACCTCATCTCGCTTAGGTGACACCCTAGGTAATTCTTCTGGAAACATATCGGGAAAGTCCTTCACCATCCGAATCTTATCAATCCCGGAATCAATTTACCTTGGATCAAGAATGTAAGCCAAGTAAGCCATGAATCCCTTTCTAATCAACTTTTCGGCTTTAAGGGCTGAGATCACATTGGACAAAAACCCTCTACGTTCACCAACCAAGGTTATTTATCGGTAATCAAAAGTCCTCAGAGTTGCTCTTTTCTTCTCACAATCCAGATTAACTCGATGCTTTGAAAGCCAATCCATACCCAGTATAAGGTCAAATTCATTGAATGATAACTCGAATAAATCAGTAGAAAATATTTCCCCTTGAATCTCTAAAGGATAACTGCGGTATATTTTAGTAACCTCCATAAAGTTACCCACCGGACTTAGAACGGTTACCGCAGACTCAACATTCTCGAAAGTAATCTTAAGACCCCAAGATGCAGCACTAGCCATATAGGAGTGTGTCGAACCATTATCGAGCAATGCAAAATAAAGAATGGAATGAATTGGAAAGTACCTGCTATGACGTCGGGCTCATCGCGATCCTCATGCCTCCTAGTAGCATAAGCCAACCCAGGCTGTCTTGCCCCAGATCTAGAAGCGCCTCCACTCTGAACCGACTTACCTCTAGTAGTTGAACCCGAAGCAACCGGTCTAACCTGCCCTCTGCCCCTAAAAGGAGCCTGAACCGAAGCCTGAGTCTGACTCTGCATAAACGATCTAGTAGGAGGATAAGGATAATTACGACCCAGTAGGAGGATAGGGATAACCTCTAAAGAAGTGCTCCTGCGATCCACATCTAAAACAAGCCCCAATCTTTCTCCAACATTCACCCCCATGCCTTTTATTGCAGTAAGAATAGAGATGGATGGGTCGAGATCCAGAAGAACTATCAACACTACCTGTCAGAACTGTCGAAATTACGGGCCTCACCCTCGGGTAACTAGGCTGAGCTATCTCCTCTTTAGGTCTCTTAACAGAAAGACCACCCGTAATTGGATGAGCTGATGTACCCACTGTCTTTCTACTACGCTCCCTGTCCTGAACCCTCTGAGCCTTAGTACGAGCCTCCAAACTCTCAGCTGATCTAGCTCGACTAACCAGGTCAATGAATACTCTATCATGATGCATGTTGACTCCAGCCTGTAGTGAAAGTCGTAATCCCTTCCTAAACCAGTCACATTTCTCTTTTTCGTTTGTTACAAGCCCAAATGCATATCGAACTAACCTCAGGAACTCTATCTCATAATCGTTAATAGACATATCCCCCTGTCTCAAGTTCATAAAGTCGTCTATGCACTTATCGAGAAACTCCTCACCCACATAACGATCCTGAAAGGCCTTTCTGAAATACTCCCATGTAATTTGACCAGTAGGAGTAGACTCCTCCACAGTGTTCCACTAATTTTGGGTCTCACCCCTTAGTAACGAGACAACAGCTCTAACTTTCTGTCCAACAGGGTAGTTCATCTCTATCAATAATCTCTGTAAATCCTTCAGCCAATACTCAACAACTGAAAGATCTATACCAGTCATACCCTCAAGCATCTTCATCCTAGCAGCAATAAAATCAGCAGAAATAGGCCTCCTCAGACCCTCAGAATGACCCTCAACGGATCCACGAAGCAGTCTCAGTAACTCTCGATTAATCGTGGCACTGTCTAACTCCACAGTCTCACTATCCCCTGTATCGAGCACATCCTCAACAGGAGCCTCCTTAGCAGGTATGTCTCTTCCAACAGCTAGCTGTCCCTCAGTACTCATGAGTAGCCTATCTTCAGTAACGTGAGGCAACTCATCCACATTCGCCTCAAGCTCAAACACAGGAGTAGGGTCACTAACGGCCCTAGCAGTACGACCCCGACCTCGACCTTGGCCGCGACCAGTCGTAAGTCTAGCACTCCTACGTGGTGGCATACTATCTATCTACATCAATAAAGAGTACTAAAGTAAGAATCGGTACCGGAGATTTAGAATAAATTGCATGTATATATATATAGATATCTATATGTAATATAAATTATTAAAACTTGTCAATTTATTCAAAATCCCCATTTAACCCCGAAAATTTTCAAAAACAAGCCTGGAGAGCTTCACAGTCCGTGGGTTGAACCTAGCTTTGATACCACTAAATGTAACCCTCTAAACTCGGCCCAAAAGATACGACCGGATCTAAAAAATTATTTAAGTAATTTACCCACACCCTAACTTGACAAACCAATATTATCCACATTCATTCTTAAAGATAAGCATAAATATTCATAAATAAAACTTTAGAACTATAATAAATAATAAAATAAGTAATTAAACTCTCCAAAAAAAATATCAAAAGTCCCAAAATAAAATTATATTACAACCCAAAACGCATATTTACTAACATAGTATGTTAAAAATTCCTAAATCAAAATAATAATAATAATAATAAATAAAATAAAAGTATTATAAATTTTTCAACTAAGCCTCTTGGTACCAAGCTACCTAAGTTCCGAATACCTGTAAGGAAACTGTGGAGGTATGAGCTATAAAGCCCATTGTGTCTCTAAAGTAAATACAGCCTAATGTTAGAATAAATCAACATAACAATTTATAACACAGAAGGGTAACCACAAATCATAACTCACACACAAACACAATGCAATGCACCCATACTCCATACACCAACACGATGAAAAGGTTCCCCAGAACCCTTTCCCAGCCAACGTTACCAATCGCAGTGTGGTTTTAGTATCAACCTTAAAAGGAATGATAACCACTTCTTCCACCTTACAATCCCGCTCTATGAACACACAATGGTATGATCACATGATTTTCAAATATTCATATTTTTTTCTTTTCCTCAATCTCAATCACAATTAATAACCCACATAACACATTCACTGTAGCATAATCACATTAATTATCCATCACAAGTTCAATGTATAAATGTATATGTATGCATTACATTAACATCATACACTTACACAGCTTACTTAATCATACAATTATTTATTTTAAACACTGCACAATCATCTCAATATCAATATATCATAAACAACATGAAACCACAAAATCACAACAACATCACAAACATTAAGATATATCACAGTTAGAAACACACCTTTAGCAAATAAAACTCTAACGACGAGGAGGTCGTCCACCACGCACTGTACGAGTTCCCAGTCTAACAGAATTAGATCCTACAAATACAACTAAATTTATTACAAACCTAGCCACCACTTAAACACAAAATTAAACTAAAGTAACTTACGAGTAGCTCTCAGAATCGATGCATGAACAGGTTGAACAGATGGATGAGGTAAATCGTCCGCCTCGGAATCGTGATCACCTAAATACGAATACTTAATATTAGTACTACTCAAATTAGAACTCTAAAATAATTTAATGTACACAATTTAAATTAAAACCATCAAAACGAGACTTTCGGGTTAGAATTTGGCAAAACGGACAGCGGAATCAGACTCAGGACGTCGAAAAATGGTAGGATAAGGTTTTTGCGAAAATGTCAACGGTCAACGGTCAAAGTCAATGGTCAATGGTCAAAGTCAACGGTCAACGGTTAACGATCAACGGTCAACGGTTAACGGCCAGTCAATGGTCGGTCAATGGTTGGTCAACTATCGGTCAATGGTTTGACTTGGTTCAAATGGGTTTGGGCTTAAAGGTTTTTTTTTCCTAAAGAGTTAAAAGACTTGGGTTTTAAAGGGGTTAATGGGTTTAAAAATTTATTGGGTTGGTTTGGATAATAAAGGGTTGGATCCCAAAAACTTAATGGATTAGGCTCCAACTCTCCTAATTATGCCAACAGATTTGGGTTGATTTCTCTTGACCCAAATCAATCCATAATGCACCCAAAGGGACAAACAAAATCTGCTCCCCCTCTCCCTCACGCAACACCGACGACGGCCACCTCCCACACAAGCATCCGACCACCACAAAATCAAAAAGCAACTACACCCAAAATAAAGTCCCACACACAACCCATTACTTACCAACTCCAAATATCAACAAAACACAAAGCAAAGTAACCCACAAGGGCCGAACATCTTCTCAAAAAAATTCTCACAAACGGCAGCAACAAGAAGGGAGTTTGAGGGCGTGATTTTGTTCCCAAGAACCAACGGTTGCAAAGGATGAGGATGGTGAAGCAAATGAACAAGAAAATCACTTGAAAAGAGAACAAAAAGACATGTAAGGCAAGGAAAGAAGAAAAATAGAAAGAATGAGGTTTGCGGCACAAATCGGTAGTAACCAAAACAATTGAAGAAGGAAAGTTAGCCAGGAAGAAAAAGGTGGGTTTTATACCCAATAAAATTGGGATATTTACGTAACAGTCCCTAGACAATAATAGGGTTTTTACATTGACCCTAAACTTCACACTCATCACAAAAAAGTCCAACCTCTCCAATTACGAATTTTTACCCATTTGGCCTTTAAATTTTTGCAATCACCTTACTTTAATCCCTATAATTTTTTTAGAGTGTTACAGTTTTACAGTAAAGTCATCAAGATTTGAATGGAATTAAAATTGGATTGAGAAGATTATTTAATTGATTTATTAATTGATATGTTTATTTCTGAAAATAGAAAAAAATATTGGATTGGATCGAATTATAAAGTATTGGGCTAAAAGTTTAGGAAGTACTTGTAATTGAACTCAATATGGGAGAGGTCCAAAAGCCCTTCATGGTAAAGAAAGTGACGAAAAACTCTAGTATTATTAATTAGGGTTACCACCCCCTATACTTCTAGTTAGACTAGAAGTTTGTTTTTCTAGTTAAAATAAACTTTTACAATTCAATAAGGACTTTACTTCTTCTTTCTATAAATAGATGGCAATGGTAAGGCAGAATACACAGAACATTAAGATATTGTTACTTTACCCGAAAATAAAGAGTTTTATTCTTTAAGTATTAAAACTATTTTTCAAACTAACAATTTTGTCAGTTTCTATTGAGAAGAGATTTTTTTTATTTTAACACTAAATAAAGAAAATTATTACATATTCTGTGTTTTATTCGTATCGTTCAAGCACACTCGAAGCAATTTGTGGTACAAGAATAACGAAAAAGGTCGTTTGGTTGAAATCCAAGAACGACAAGGATTCGCCTAGCCGAAAACACATGTGCTATTTTTGTTACAGTCCGATTTTCAGTGGTGTCGGAAACAGTGATTTCGGGATCACAACTCCAACGAGTCGAGTCAAAAATTCATTTATTTTAATATTTATGATATCAATAACATCGTATGAAATTTTGGTTTGAAAATTAAATCGATTAGATAGTTAGTTAAATGAAAAGGACTAAATTGTAAAAGGTGCAAAAGTAGAATTATTTAATTAGAAGGACCAAATAAGTGAATTAGCTAATAGTGAGTAAATGGGTGGAATGATATGTCATTTAAGTGAAATAGGTGGGATTTATTAAGATTAAAATGATTAATTAAGCTAATTATAAAAGTTTGGAAATTTACAAAATTGCCATTATTGTATAAGTAAAATTTAAAGAAAGAAATTAGCATTTTTCTTCATTTTCTCTTCTTCTTCATACGACTAAAGGAGCAAACATAGGTTTTCCATTGTTGAGACTTTAAAGCTTTGATTGGGTAAGTAAATCTTGACCGTTTTTAGTCATTTTTATGTTTTTGAGTCCGTATTAACTTAATTTAGCTAACCTAAGGACTAATTTGTGTATCTGTCAAATGTTGCAAATCTTACCATTGTTGAATATGCTTATTCTTGAAAGTTTTGATGGATATGAATGCTTGATGTTTGGGTTGGACCTTTTTGTATAGTGATTTTTGATGGAATTAGGGTTTAAGGACTAAAATGTGAAAATAGTGAAAGTACATGTATTTTTTTGAAAAATTATGTGTAGGGGTTGGGTAAACACCCTAGATAATTCAGATATGGTTGGTTGTATAAGAGAAAGGTTATTTTCCATGTTATGTATCGAAAGGACTAGATTGAATAAAAAGGAAAGTATTAGGGGCAATTTTGTAATTTTCCCAAAAGGATCAAATTGTGTTAAATGATCTAATTGTGTGTTAAATGTGGAAATTTTGATGATTTGTGGATTTAGATTATGAACGTGCCACGGATCTCAGAAAAAGGAAATTAGTAGAGTAGTCCCTAAAGCTTATCCATAACTGCAATTTAGTCTTGTAAGTTCGTAATGTTAAATTTTTTACTTGTAATTGCTTATAACTGCCTTCTTTATGATTGTTGAAAAATGGAAAACGACAATTGAAGATGTGAAAGATGGAAATGACGGAAGGAGAATTACCGGCCTTGTGCCAAAGTTTCAAAATGGTCCGATGGTTGAGATCTTGCATTTGTTGCGGATTCTTTACAGCATTGTGAGTCACTGTAAAGTGAATAGAATCCAAGATTGGGTTACGGGTCCTACGATGGTTGAGATTTATGCTAGTTTGCATATTCTCATTAGCTTAGTGTGAGCAGCATCGTAGGGAATAGTTATATCGTATCGATGGCTGAGGTACCGTACAAGATGCGAGTCCTTGTTAGCTTAGTATGAGCAGTATCGTATACTAGTAACAGAAATGACCTTTGGGATAACAGGGATGAAATCGAATAAAGATCACTGAAGTACAATTCTGTTAGCTCGTTTGATTTTCAGATTATACAATACATGTTATTCGGTAAATTTATGAACTAATCGAACTTACTAAGCTATGAAGCTTATCGGTGATGTTATTATTGTTTTGTATATTATTTTGCTACTTAAAGATCAGATCGTCTCAAGAAGTCACAATATCGCGGAGCTCGTTTGGTAGTTTTTCATCACTTGGTTATTTGACATGTACTAGAATGAAGTTGCCTTTTTACTACTTGTATGGGATTATTGAATTCCTTGTTGTTAATTTTAGTTAAATGTTGAACATAATTTTGTATGCTAGTTCAACGTGATATACATACCCTGTGAGATGTATGAAATATCTTGAAACTATGTATAATGAATTAGCATGTTGTATTTTGAAGTTATGAAATGATGAATGGTTGATAAACTTGTTTCGGTAGAACTATTGCATGTATCGGTAGAAGTACAGGGTAGGAGAGAGGTTGTTCACTGATTTGAGTTGTATCGGTAGTTGTATAACAGGTATCGGTAGTTCTGTCCATAGGAGTATCGGTAGTCTATGTACTTGTATAAGTAGAAGATGCAGGGTAGGACTTCCTAACTCTCTAGAGTTTTTAGTATCGGTAGAAGAATGACTTGTATCGGTAGATGTGTCACTTGTATCGGTGGGACTGTCATAGGTATCGGTAGAAGTCTGCATTGTTTCTGAATTGCTTACTGACTTGGCAACTACCGATACTTGTCCAACAGGTACAGGTAGAAGTCTCCAAAAATCGTGAAAATGACATTTTTGCCACTTTTGCATTGTATTGATATTCATTTAATGATTTTTAGTCGAGCATGATGTAATATTTTATTAAATATGATTAAAAGGATTTAGAAATTTAAAGATAAATTGCAATAGATGATCGGAAGACCCCGAGACCCTAACCGATGACGGTAACGGGTTTTGGGTGTTACAATTTCGGTAGAAGATTTATTGCTATAAATATCACAAACCGGTTCAATTTTCAAAATTTTTATTTTTTCGCTATACATGAAAACCGTTTTCAAATCAGAATTTTTTAACACAAAACACATAATCATCATTTAGGCATATCCAAGTCATTTATCAACCTAAACATGCCAATTTACTCCATTTTCAAACTCAAACATACCATGCCAACGCAATTTGGGAACCGATAACTTAAATGGTCTTAACATGAATAAAAAAATGCATAAACTAAACATGCTTAACATACAAACATACCATAATCTCAAATACCATATTGACATTTATCATTAGGATTTCAAATGAACATAATTCTTGAAATTCGACGATAGTGCGATGTCCGCAAAGATCCACTTGAGAGTTTTGCAAATTGACGATCTACAAGTAAAGGAAATATAGCACCCCTCGCCTGATTCGATCATCAGATTCGAGCTGCAAGATGTTACATTTATTACCGAAACAATTACAATCAAATTAGAGTAAAATATTTTCATGCGTATAAATCGGAAATGAAGACCACCCTTCTTTTCTAGATCCATGATTGATCTGTAGAGCTCCAAAATGTCTGAGATTGCACTGTCTTGTTGCCAGGGTCTAGAATTTTGTATATGAACCTCTAGATTCAGTCACTCTATTGACAAAGGTTTGCATTTATCATTGAATTAAATATTCAGATATAATCATTTCAAATTTAAAATTATGAATGTCGTTTAGAAATGTGCATAAGTTGGTAATGTCAAACATATGCATCAAAATCTATTTAGAATTTAATAATGGATTTAATTCGATCAATTTTGATGCATTAAAAGTATAAATAATTACTGAGAGCAACTCTGTTTATTTGGAAATGTTGACAAATGATGATAACCTCAATAAATAAATTTGCATGATTTCAACACCAAAGTTGACGTACATGTTGCAACAAGGAGTAAGAAAATTATTTTGGGTCGGTATTCACAGGGGCAAAGTCAAAATTTTTTTTTAAGCGACCAAAGTGAATTTGTAATTTTTACGATAGTAAAAGTACAATTTTTAAAGGATTAATTTAAAATTTTATCATTTTTACGGGGTCAAAATATAATTTTACCTTTACTAATTTAAAATTTTAAAAAATTATAAGGGTCTAAATGGAAATTTTTCCATTTTAGGCTTCGCCTCTGGGTATTCAATTGTATATTTTTACAATAGTAAAAATGAAATTTTACTATTTTAATATTATATATCTTTATAATTTTTATCTTTTTTGAGGGGTTAAAGTGCAATTTTATCATTACTAACTTAAAATTTTATAAATTATAAAAGATATAAATAGAAAATTTTTAATTTTAGGAGGGTAGGCATGGCTCTGCCACCGCAACCAAGGCACAGCTTTGATCCAATAGAACTATTGTGTTGTAGATTAATGAAGTGCCAAATATCTAATAATTATGCATTGGAGTTAAGTCTTATAAAATGAAATAAATTCTTGAATACAGAAGATGTCTGATCATCCAATTAACTTGGTTAAGGATTCTATAGTTATGAAGTTGATGCATGCGGTCAGGAAATAGTGGTATTAAAAATTTAATTATTACATTATTACGACATGCAACAATAAGAGCCACGTTGATGTTGTTTGGAACCGACGCTGAGCAATTTGTAGAAGGAAAATCAGCATCAAATCGATAGAACCATTTGTTTAAATATAGTGTTATGTGTATGAGCCAATTTGGTGGTCTAAGCATGCTTCATCAAAAGCCATTCACAAAAATGTCCAAGGAGTCTCCCACTTACCCCTTAATTAAACGAATGGCGAAATTGCCTCTCATCTCCATCATTTCCATTGCTGCTGTACTTTTTTTTGTTTACGCGGACAGCTTAATGTCTAAATATAAAGCTCCCGTTAAAACCGGTGAGATTCTTCCATTGCCTCAGACGATGACGACTCAATCTGCCGATGGAGGAGAACAAGTTGCCACGGGTGTAAACACCCTGCCAGGGTCTGTACCTACCACCCTCCAGAAAGAGATTGAAGAGGACATTGAGAATCAAGATTCTCTAATTCCTCCATTCAAGGCATCTGTTGATGAAAGAATGGAATGGTTCAGGAAAAAACTACCCGAACTTGAAATTCTCAAATCCAACGAGTTGAGTGAGAAATTCCATGGTCGAGTTTTGGAATTGTTCAACCACAATTGTTCAGCTCAGTTCTTCATGATCTGGCTTTCAACAGCCAAGTCCTTTGGACCTAGAGAGTTCTTGGCCCTGGATAGTCTGTTCAGCACCACACCAGATGGATGCTTGGTGATTGTGTCGAGCTCATTGGACACCCCAAAAGGGTACAGGCTCCTCAAACCACTTCTTGATCGTGGATTCAACGTGCTTGCAGTCACACCAGACGTGCCCTTCCTAGTGAAGAATACCCCAGCAGAAGCGTGGCTGGATGAGTTGAAGAGTGGAAACATGGACCCTGGTTCAATTCCTTTGTTCAACAGTCTATCTAATCTCATCAGGCTTGCAGTTCTGTACAAGTACGGAGGAGCTTACGTAGACACAGATTTAATTTTCCTGAAAGATATGTCCGGGTTGAGGAATGCCATTGGTGCACAAAGTATCGACCAAGTAACCAAAAAATGGAACAGATTAAATGGAGCAATTATGATCTTTGACATCCACCATCCTGTTTTGATGGAATTCTTAAAGGAATTTGCCACCACTTTTAATGGAAACAGGTGGGGGAACAACGGACCATACTTGGTTTCCAGGGTGATGGAGAGAATAAAAGACGACCCTGACTATAGTAACATTACAGTTTTCCCACCAAAGGCCTTTTATCCAGTGGATTGGATTAAGATAGCCAAGCTGTTTAAGAGGTCAGAAACCGAAGCTGACACAAAATGGGCAGATGACACATTTGCTGATATAAACAGTGAGAGCTATGTTGTTCACTTGTGGAACAAGAGAAGCAGAGAATTGAAGATAGAGGAGGGAAGTGTGATGGCAAGATTGATTGCAGAGCACTGTAATATTTGTGAAAACATTTACGATCCTTCTTGAACCAAATCTCCCTGAAGTTGAAGATTTGCCCCAATTACTGCGGTCAAAATATTTTTTAATTGTTGCTGATTTTTAACGATTTATTGATTATGAATCTTTTAATTGCTTATTTTTAGTAATTGGTTATTATTTCTTTTTTCGCTATATAAACATTATTTTTTAATATCAATGTAAAAAATTATTTCTATTTTATTTTGGCCTTTGTTGGTTGTTTTTTTCCAGCAAGTTCTCTTAAAAACTCCATCAGTTCGGTATCCAAGCAACCATCTTGAGGACCTATCATTGAGAGATCTTGCACCACCTATCTTCAATTGAGAAGGCCATAATGTAGTCTTTCTTCTCAACAGGTTTCCAACAAAAGTAGTAGAAGGAAAGACATCGTCTGAAGTTCGGTATGGTTATAAACCTTTTTTTAAAAATCTCAATGTATTTGGATGCTTGTATTTTGTTTATGTTGTTGTATCTGGTTCCTTAAGTGTAATATTTTTCCAACAATATTCATTAATTACATTAATATCCTTTTTATATTACGTAAAGAAAAATGGAAGCGAATATTGATTCAATGGTTATCTAACGTTTACCTAATACTAAGCGGTATTACATGGTCGGATTGTAATACGGAATGACAGCTTATATTAGTAGATGAACTTAAACATGTTCTTAGTCTAATCGGAAATAAAGTCTAATTGGAAATGAACAAATTGATTAAAAGAATAATTTTCATCTATCAAGTCCAATTGGAGAGAGATTTTTTTTCTTGAGCATTAGAGTAGATGACTATTAGAAAATAGAGGCATAGATGTGACTGACTAGAGTGACAATACATCGCATAGAATCCAAATTGATAGATCCTAGATTCGTTTATGGATTTATTCACTTGTCACGTTCATAGTGTGGCATACATTGATATTGAGTGGATGATGAATTATGTATACGCAACTCGTATACTTTGATGTAAGTAAAGATCTAAGTTCAAATAGATAAGAAACTAAAAGTTGGTGCATTGGGTATATGACTTCTATAGTATGTAGCATCATTCACAATAATGGAATTCATAGGTCAAGAAATTGGTAGATGATATCCTCTCATTGACATTACATGACAGACGAAAAGTAAACGTGGTCATGGGTCGTTTGTCTTTGTGAGAAACGGCTTGATTACTATTTGAAAATAATTGATTTTTCATGAAGAAAGATGTAATGGTTATCATGAGATAAACTAAGATTATATTGGGAGAAAGTATTTATCCCAAAGAGATTAATGATATTTTATAAGGGAAACACTCTTATAATAAGGTCATTGGACGAGTAGTAATTAAGTAACTTTCATAATGGCATGTAATAAAGGAAAGCTGAGTCACGATACTATAATGGAACGATTTCGTGACTAAATAAGTTTTATAACTAATAGGTGAAAAGCTGAAACTTAATTATAAAGTATTTGAGTCATAATTACATGTCTCCAATCGGTCCCTCCGCTGCTAATTGAAACAAGAAATGAATTGCATGTAGAACCAAATGAACATAAATGGATGGAAATGATAAAATTAGAGAAATTAATCACATTCGAAAATGAATGCCTTTTCTCACTTAGTATAGAAATGATTTGAGAATTAATTTAAGGTTTTTAAATTATTATTTAATTAAATAATTTTTCAAAAATTAAATTAAATTAATTAGTAAAGTTGTCATGACTTTAAAGGAATTAAAATTGGATTGAGAAAATTATTCAATTAGAAAATTAATTTATGTAATTAAATTAAATAAATAATCTTTATTTTGAGAAATAAAAAAATGTATTAAGTTGAATTAAATTATAACATGTTAGGTCAAAAGTCTAAGAAGCACATATAATTTGAACCGATATAGGAAAGGCTCAAACTCTCCTTATATTACATATAAGGGGTGGCAAACCTAATGTATTGACCTAGGGTGGCACATATAATTCATTCAAGATTCTCCTATCTCTTCTTATAAATAGATGGTACTAGTATAGCTATTTACACAACAAGTTTCATATAAGTTTTCAATATTGCTATTCTACCAGAAGTAGTGAGAATTTAATTTTTAAGATAGTTTCTATTTTTGGGAATAACAATTATATCGGTTTCTATTTAGAGAGAATTTCTACTAAGTGTAATAAATCATCTTTGGTTGTGTTTGGTTCGTGATTCTTCAAGCCTACACTCGAAACAATTTGTGGTACAAGAATAATGAAGGTCGTTCAGTTGAAAGCTGAAAATGTCTAGTATCCATCTTTCTCAAAGTACAAGTGCTTTTCGATAAAAGTTTATTACTATAAATATTACAAATTGACTTAATTTTCAAAATTTTAATTTCCTTCCATGATTGGAAACCGTTTTTAAATCGAATTTTTCCAACATATTTGCCACAAATCAAAAGAGATAAGCTAGACAAAAAGACAAAAATTGGAATCTTTGTGGGTAACAACACAGTTTCCAAAGCTTACAAAGTTTTCCGACCTCATACATTGAAAATTCTGATAAGTAGAGATATTAATTTCTTGGAGGGGAACAATGGAACTAGAAAGAAGTATGACCAACATCAATTCCAAAATGAAATAAAAAGCTCCAACTAAAAGAAGATGAACTTGTGGAAGATGTGCTAGTAAGAGGTACAAAATCACTTTTTGATATTTATCAATGATGCAATGTAGCCATTTTTTAGCCAACTGATTTTTGGGAAGCAGAAAAGGATCTCAAATGGATAATTGCAATGAAGGAAGAAATCATCATGATTGAAAAGAATCAGACCTGTAAACTTGTGAAAAGACCAAAAGATAGAAAAGTCATTTGAGTGAAGTGGATTTTTAGAACCAAGTTGAATGTAGATGGCTCTATCAACAAGCATAAATCTAGACTTGTTGCAAAAGGGTATGCTCAAATCTTTGGTGTCGAATTTTTTTATACTTTTGCTCCTATTGCTAGATTAGAAACCATCATGTTATTATTGACTATAGCTACATAGAAAGATTGAAAAGTGATTCAGTTAGACGTTAAATTCGCATTTTTTTTTCGAATATATTGGTGTGATTACATGGTAGTACTTGTTTATACTTTTTTAGCCATTTCATAACGCACACCATTACAGCAAAACAGGTTATTAGCGGCACTTTTCGTGGCATTTTGACAGAAAACGCCGCAAAAGGTATTGCAATAGCAGTTTTTTTGCATAAACGCCGTAACATGTAAAGCAATAGCGGCGTTTTTAAATAAACGCCGCAAAAGCTAAACCAATAGCGGCGTTTATTAAAAAAACGCTGCTAAAGGTCTGAGCATTAACGGTGCTTATGGAAAAACGCCGCTAAAGGTCAGAGCATTAACGACTCTTTCTCATAAACGCCGCTAAAGGTCAGAGCATTAGCGGCGCTTTCTCATAAACGCCGCTAAAGGACAGAGCATTAGCGGCACTTTCACATAAACGCCGCTAAAGGTTAGAGCATTAACGGCGTTTTCACATAAACGCTGCTAAAGGTTAGAGCATTAGAGGCGTTTATGTGAAAAATGTTGCTATTTTATTTAAATTTAATATATCTTAAATTAAATTAAATTAACTTTCTATCTATTTAATTTAGTTCTCTATCTCGATATATCATATCAATCATCTCAATTTAACTCATACAAGCATTACATACCTACCTCATGATTAAATTATGCAATTTAACATTAATAAACAATAATTTAATTGAATCAGGTCATAGAAATACAAATTGAAAGCTCGGGTCACTCGTCGTTGGCTCACGCCTTTCCTTTCTCTCTCGATGATTTTGTGTCATCTTCAGCTACGAATAATAGTTCAATAATAACAAAGTATCAAATTCTATATCAAAATACATTCAATTTCAAAGTCATACATAATTGGTAATTTATTCAACTTAGTCCCTAAAACTGAGATAAGCATAACTTCCGATTTAGAGCTCCAAATTGAAATCTAATTTCTCTATTACCCATTAGGGACCTCCTATTTCTTATTCCTATGGTCAATTTTACATTTTATTCAATTTGGTTCTTATGAACAAAACTAAAAATTAAATTTTGCAATCTAGTCCTTTTTCACATCAATTTCTTCAAGAAATCAACAATGACAACTTTCAAAAACTTTAACAGTTTTTCAAATTGGTACAAAGCCATCTAAATCAAACTTTTAGAACCTCAAAAACATAAAAATTACAAGAAAAAAAACTTGAAAACTTACCATTTTGAAGGCCGAATAGTTTGAAACTCTAAACCCTTTTTTTTCTTACGCACGAACATGGAGAAGAAGAACATGATATTAACCTTGATTATATTACAATTATTAGTGGATTCAAACATCATATTCTACTAACTATCAATAAGAATTGGTTTAATTACCAATTTGGTCATTTAGCTAATTAAAAAACTAAGGTGATAATTTTTACAATTTAGTCCCTACACCTTAATTAACTATCAATTCAACAAAATTATTGGACCAAACTTTAATATGTTTCTATATTAACCTTGTAAATATTAATATATAATATTTATGGACTCGGACTATAAAAGTGAGGTTCTAAAATCGTATTTTTCAACACCACTAAATTTCGGGTCGTTAAATTGAATGACTTAGAAAACACATTTAGTGACTAAATTGACCAAATCAAAAAATTGCATATAGGGACTAAATTGAAAAATAAAGTAGGAAATGGTTTTAAAATTATAAAATGAAAGCATAAAGCTCTCTCAATCCAACTAATCATAAAATTACCTTAAATTGTAATTAAATTAGTTGAAACTCAAAATTAACCAAATCCCAAATTACACTATTTTAAACATAATTTCGGGTTAAACCCAGCACCCAATTTGATCATCCTAATTAACTTCATCAAAACCCCAAATTATGAATTGTTTGCTCATTAACTATTATTTAGACACTCAGTTAATCTAGACAATCCTTATTGGGATTAAAAAAACTCATACCCTAAACAAAGTTAACTTTAGATTAAAAAATAAATTTGGATAAGATTTTTTTTAAATTATTTAAATAATAAAAAATATGTTATTTCAAATACATAATAATTTAAATAATATTTTTAGTTATTTCAAATATTTTTTTACCATCTCAAGATAAATTATTTGTTTTTAGATCAATATCTTCATAAATTGTCGAATATTTAACCATTTTAAAGAACTTTGGTACAAAATAAAAAAAGCATGTGCACGACGATGAATAAAGGAAAGCTTGCTTCAAAAATTAAATAAGGAGCTAGAAAATTACTAAAATTTGATTAGTTTTAAAAATTTATATAAAATTTGAAAATAAATTTAAAAAATTTAAAATATGGGAAAGAGCATTAGCGGCGTTTATGGGAAAAACGCCGCTAAAGGTTAAGTAATAACGGCGTTTATAAGAAAAAAGCCGCTAAAAGTCAAGCAATGGCAACGTTTTCCAATAAACGCCGTAAAAGGTATAGAGCAATAGCGACGTTTTTGAGAAAACGCCGCAAAAGGTCTAGAGCATTAGCGGCGTTTTTCCCGTAAACGCCGCTACAGGTATTGCAATAGCGACATTTTTTGTAAAAACGCCTCTAAATCATTTACATTTTATTAAAACGTCACCGTTTCACGTCGTTTGCCTTCTCCTTCTCCAAAAGATGATTCGAAAATTCCTCATTCATTCCATATCAAAAAAATTTCTCATTCATTTCTAAATCCCTAATTTCCAGCAACACCCATCGTTTGCCTCCTCCATTTCATTCTCCACTCCAATCTACACCAACACCCACCCACCAGCCGACAACCACCATCATCTCAAAATTCCTTCATTTTCATTGCTTGTTGAGTGTATTTTTTAGTAACAGTGGAGGGACAACCTCACTTGTATTCATTTTGGAAATCCTATTTTAACTCAAAATCTCTTTTATCCTTTTTATGAAAATCGAGAATCTTTATTCTGGTCATCTTGGAGAAGAAACTCTCTCTCATTACGATCCTACTTTAAACAATCAATTTCAGGTAATCTCTCTTTAACCTAACAAAGAATTAAAATAATTTATAAATAGTTTTTTTTATTGGATTGGGTATCTTTGGCTTGTTGAAAGTTTGCATTTTTCATGGATTTTTACTTGTTACCCTCATTTTTAACATCTGGGTTGTTTTAGTTTAAAGCTTTTCATGTTTTTTCTGGTGTTTTTAAGATAATCCCATTCGGTTGTTTCCGCTTGAGACTCTGGAAAGTGCCTCCTTTTTGTTGTTTTACTCTGATTCTGATAAATAAAAGGTTGATATTTTGGAATGGTTTTTATAGTTCAATGATACAATTTTTTAAAGTCAATTTCTTGTTTTGGGGGATGATAATGAATGTATCAGAAAGTTCCAAGGGTATTCATAAATTTAGCCCTGGTTAAACTTCTAAGTTGGGAAACAAAATTTTGATCTTATTTTAGATTGTCCTTCAACACATCATTTCGTTGATATATCTAGAAATTGACCTCACTTCTTGGTTGAGAACTATATTGTGAGCCTTTTGTGGTAACTGGTGCTTAGATAGACCCTCCAATTTGCATATTCATGTCGTGTTCATGTATTTTCTCATGTCATAATTTTGTTCATCTATTTTATATATATAGATTTTGACATGTTTGTGTATTTGAGTTTCGTATCATGTTTTAGGTACTTTTTCCATGTCATGTCCTGCATTGTCGAGTCTAATGGTGAGTAGCTTTTTCAGTAGTGAAAGTTTTACTGGTTTGCTTGTTGAGCTTTGATTCAGTAGGCTAGCTGTCTTTGTCTGAATCATCATAGTGATGCAACTTCAAAGAATCTGAGTGGTTTGATCCTTTAGATAAGATGGATCAATTTTGTTCATTATTCTTTTTTCCCATTAGGACCATTATTTGGATGATGGGTTTTTCTCTTTTTATAAATCTATTATAGTATAGTACAATAATACTTCAAAATTATTAAATATATCTCTTAGAATTAATTACAGTAATTAATTGAATACTAATTATTAATTTAATATTTTACCTAAACAAAAAAAAAAGCTTTTGATTTTTGGATACTTAAATTCAAGTTTTTCAATACATTTTTATGTTTAAGTTATCGATAAATTTTATCTAGTAAAATAGGTAAACGAATGTTTTTATGGACAGAGATTAAACTTCGATCTCATACTTAAGAAATGATACAAGTAATCATGTACACCACATTTCATGATTTGTATTTTCTCTATATTGTATTATAACTATAATAATAAATAAATAAAAACATCAACTAGAGAGTTCATAAAGAAACATCAAAGGTTAATTCACTACAGCAAACTTTTGAACATGAGGGTGTTGTTCTGTGTGCTTGTGTTCTTTTGTTACTGTTTAGCTATGTGTTAATCCATTTGGGTAGACAAACTTTTGAACATTATTAAGGATAATACTTGTTTAATATTAGGCTGATGTTTGATAATCTCTTTTCAAATATTATATTAAATTACTATTCTTAAAGCTTAAATTAATTCATTAAATAAATTATAATTTAATTATTCTTTTAGGGTGTGTGTGTCTAGAACTGCTGACACAAGATAGTTTTTCTATTGCATCATTATGATCATACATGTTCATAATTAACATGCAAAAGTTGAGCAGAAAAGACAATATGTTAGCTTTTTAGCAGTTAGAGAAAAAAAACAACATTTTTCTTCAATATCCAATATTTTTAATAAGGTTTGTGTGCAAGTTTTCAGACAATCCAGTCAAGTTATGAGTTTTAATTCGTATAGGACATGAATATTAGTCTCCAGGCTAGCAATTCTTTGTCCTTGGGCTCCTTCATTGATTCAATATATCTTCCTTGTGATTTCTACAAGTATAGTTCTTTGTTAGTATGGTTGGTGAGTAATGTCTTCATTTGAGATCGGGTGTTAGTGTTTAAAAAAAGAAACTGTTTTATCCCTTTTCTGGATGTGTTTGGAATTTTATAGGTTATCTGTTGTTTTTTTTTGTTTTGAAGGGGAAGGGACTAGTTTTTTGTTGTTGTTTTGCATTTGCAATTTGTTGCAGCTGTGGTCTGTCTTTGTAATTATATGGCTGTTTGTGTTTCGGTCTTTGTTTATGGCTTATGGGTGATGTTGTTGGTTGATAAGTAATCTAGTATGCTTGCTGGTTTGGAAGTGTCTGTAGGGGATGTTGTCCTTGATTTATAGTCTTGTGCTTTGGGTTTGTTTTTGCTGTTTGTACTAATATAATGATTGTGTTGGAGAGTTACAGCAGCATTGAAACTGTTTTACTTTGATGTTTTGTTTTCTTTGCTCGAGATGATAGACATTATAGTATCAGATATATATTCAGCCAATATTTTATTATTTAGACCATTTGACATGTTAGCTTACATGATGTGATTCGTTTTATTTGTTCAAGCTCAACTGTGACAGTTTGCTCAAAAGACTACACTAGGAAGCTAGATTCTTAAAGGTTAGTAAAAAAACCAAAAAAAAAAATCATCTTTATTTCGGGGTATTGGTTTTAGCCGCTGAAATGTTGGTTTTTTTTTTCTAATATGTCTGATATAGTTGTTAAATTTATTTCTAATATGTGATATGTATCTCATTGCAAACTGTTTGCGCAAATGTAGCCATGCTAGTTTCTCCTTATATGCTTGAAAAGTAGTAATATGTAATCAGCCTTCTTTCTTAACTTTGAATATATTTTTGCTTTGCTTCATAATTTCCTTTTTCAACTTCACTCCCCTTTCTCTCCCTTATTTAACTGTAAAAACATCTGCCACCGGTTCGAACTCATGCAAAATATTACTGCTATTTGTGAGCCTCTTTGAGCATGTTATGCTGTAGCCTTTGCTTGAAGTTTTGTTACAAGTCGACATGTAACAAAACTCAATTAAAATAATTAATAATTTAATTAGTTATTTATTAACCCCTAAACTCAAATATTTAATTCAAAATATTAAATTATTTAAATATATTCAATAAAATTTAAATTATTAAAAATAGATCTCAATTAAAATAATTAATTATTTAATTAGTTATTTATTAAACCCTAAACTCAAATATTTAATTCAAAATATTAAATTATTCAATTATATTAAATAAATATTAAATTATTAAAGATAGAACAAATATAAAAATAATTAATTATTTAATTAGTTATTTATTAAAATCTAAATCAAAATATTTAATTCAAAATATTAAATTATTTAATTATATTTAAATAAATATTAAATTATTAAAAACAGAATAAATATTAAAATAATCAATTATTTAATTAGTTATTTATTAAACCTTACCCAAATATTTAATTCAAAATATTAAATTATTTAATTATATTTAAAGAATTATTAAATTATTAAAAACAACCGAATTATTTAAATAATTAATTATTTAATTATTTAATTAGTTATTTATTAAACCCTAAACTCAAATATTTAATTCAAAATATTTAACTATTTAATTATTTGCAACTATGTGCATATAAGTACTTCCATACAATTTTTCCATAATTACATATTTAATTATTAAATAAAACCCAAATATAACAATTAAAAATAAATATAAGTGAGATTAATTAAATAAATTAACTTTGATAATTCTTTATAGTTTGATGCAAAGAAAGTACTTGTATAAAATTTTGTCAATACTATAGGCTAGAGGTGTCATATGACACTATAGGCATAAATTTTTCCTACTAAGATTTAAGTAAAATGTTGTCACTAATATATATTTTTAAATTTAAATCTATTTACAACACTTAAGTAACCATAATTTATTGTCAACTTTAGATGCAATTGTCAAGGGTAAGCAACGACTATCGAAATGGAGTACAGAATTTTTTAAATTTTGCATTTCAAAATGCAAGCCAAGAGAATATGATTCTTTGCCCGTGTAAAAGTGTGACAACATCAATTGGCATATTCGTGAAGTTGTCTATGAACATCTAGTTGTTGATGGCTTTATTCGGGGGTATAAGAAATGGATTTTTCATGGGGAGTGTATACCTAGTAGAACCTCTTCAACGATTAATCCGGGTTATCGTCATTATGCTCATCATCAGTATGCTAGAGAAGATGACATGGAAAGTATGTTACGGGATGCATTTAATATGTACAATCATGGTTTGTAATCGTTTCCACCTGAATTTATTGCATCCGATGATTGTGATATTGGTGGAAATGCTTTTACCGAAATGGGAACAAGTGCACCTGATGAAGAGCCAAATGGAGAAACGGCGAAATTCTACAAGTTACTTATGAAATGAATGAAGAACTTTATGAGGGATCAAAATTTTCAAAACTGTCATTCTACATTCGTCTTTTTCACTTAAAATGTTTGGGAGGGTGGATCGGAAACTCTTTTATGCTGCTGTTAGAGTTTTTGACAGATATGTTTCCGTTTGCAAAAATACCTCATTCATGCAAAGATATGAAGAAACTTATAAAGGATTTAGGCCTTGGGTACGAAAAATTCATACTTGCTCAAATGACTGCATGTTGTATTAAGGTGATCAGAGAAACCAACAGTCTTGTCATGTTTGCGGTACATCTCGTTGGATGATAGGAATGCAGAAAATGTGAATGAGGATGAAGGTGATGCATAGTCAAGAAAGAAGCCAGTAAAGATTCTGCGATATTTTCCACTAATACCAAGGCTTCAAAGGCTTTTCATGTCGTCGAAGATGACCGAGTCTATAAGGTGGCATCATGATGAACGAACCGATGATGGATTATTAAGGCATCCCGTAGATTCTTTATGTAACACCCTTATACCCAGTTCATATGTATAAATCCGATATAAAAGTATTACATTAAAGTTCAGTACAGAAAAATCGAGTCATGAAATTTTTTTTTCTTCAACCAATGCATTTTACGCTTCTTGATTCAAAATATCGTAAATTAATCGTGTATAATCAAGATCAAGACTTAAAATTGATTTAAAATAAATAAAATATGATTTTTAGTACAAAAAACAAATTCAACCAAAATTCATCATTTCATTTCACCACACAAAACATTTCCAAGCAACATTTTGTCTTCTTCTAATAAGGACATGTATAAGTTCCATAGTTCATGTCATTTTACATCAAAAGTAATATACCTAAATTTGAGCTCCAAGTGATGTGATGTGATGAGAGGTCTCGATTTAGCTTCTTGTATTCCTTATACCTACGCGTTAAGCCGGTGAAGGCTTAGTAAGTACTACAAAGCAAAATATAAACTTTTAAAATTTCTTATGTAATTTACTCTTTCGCCTTACCAGTATATAGCTTGTATCTTACCACATTGACATTCATTCACTTTGATCCACATTTTTTTCCACAATTTAGCCCAATGTAGAATTCTATAGAACCCATCAAATAAACGGAACAGAAAGTACCAAAGTACTTAACAGTAAAAGCACACAGTGCAATTAGTAGGCGCACATAGCGTAAATCAGTAGGCACATAAGGTGCAAAACAGTAAGCGCACAAAGTGCGAAACAGTAAGCGCGCTAGCATTCCTTAATGACATGCCACTAATATCAAAATGGTTTTAATTTGTCTACTTGGGCACAATCTCAATTAGCATCATTTCTCATAAATAATATAGCTCAGATAAATACATCACCAAATATTTCACATTTATATTTTCAAAGCTATTTACTTGCGTCACAGTCACTAAATTATTTATATCTTGAGCTAAAGAATTCGAAATTATAATCCGCTTGATGTTTCTGAAACTAGACTTAATCATATTTTTACCATAAAATTTTCAGAATTTTTAATTTTGTCAATTTCTACAGTAAATTCTTTCAAATTACCCCTTCCCTGCTACTTGACAGTTTCGATCTTTCTTCACTAAAAATTATCTATCTTTTAGTACAGAGATCAAATGATGTTCCCGTTTGTTTCTATTGAAAATAGACTCATTAATTATTTATCCATATAAATTTCAGCCTCTAAATATTTTTCTAAATTTTTATATAATTTTTCAAAGTCAGAATAGGGGAACTCGAACCTACTCTGACCTTGTTTATTTCCATCACTGTTTCTTCTATATGAAACTAAACTCGATAAGATTTAATTACATATACAATTCGATCCTTAACTATTTATATACAATTTTTGGTGAATTTTCGAAGTTAACCCTCTGTTCTGTCCAAACTGTTTTACTCAATCACACATTAATCCCTTCATTTTATCATTGTAAACATTTAAACTATGTACTTATATAACAATTTTTATGCTAATAATTCATATATCATTATAAAAATTAAACTATAATTCAAAACTCTTGTAGTACTTACAACAAAAAGGCTGAATTTCCTCTCTTTTTATCCCTTGCTCTATTCTTTTCCTTTGTCTTCAATTTGGTCCTTGCCTCTCTTCTCTTTCTCTTCAATTTCACATAAATACATATAAATTATAAGCTATAATTCAATAGTTTTCATGCTAAATAACAGTAAAATACATGTATGTCATGAGAATTTAACCATTTCTTACCTTAACCCTTGAATTCAAAATTTCTTAATTTAGTCCCTATGCTCTCTAACACCTCAAAATGAATTCTATAAGAAGTTTGAGGTGTCTACTAACCCCCTTCTATACTTTTCTTTCAAAAATTTCAAAGAAAATAGGAGATTTTGGAGCTTGGAGGGCTTAAAAATGATGGAATGACCTATTTGGAATAAAAGTCAAAGTTGGAAATGGAAGAAAAGGGCATGGATGGCTACTTAATGAAAAAGATGATATTTTCATCTTTTTAACCACTTTCTCTTCTCTCAAATTCTCTAGAATTTTCACTTAAAATATCTCACTTAAAAAAATGATAAAACTGCACTTTTAATCCTTGGTCCTTTCAACTTTACACTTTAGCCCAAAACTTTGCCTCCAAAAATATCTTCCACCAAAATACTCTTTTGCCCCTCCTCAATCAATCTAATTCCCATGATGACTCAAAATTTAATTTGTATAATTCGCTATTTAGTCCTTCATATTTTCTCTCCTTACTATGACTTCTGAAGCTGCAAAAATTATGGTATATTTACTTAATAAAATTTGAATTATTTTAAATATTTATCATGCTTAATTATAATGGTTTAATTCGTTGTTTGTAAAGCAAATAATGCCAAGTTATGTTGCATTTGTTTGATTATATATTTCGTTTCTAACTCATTGATTTACTTATTAGGCTAAATTAAAGGATAAAAAGGCAGAGTATGAAGCAGTGGCTTCAAGTGATAGTTCGGTTAATCTAGAAGACATTGATAACCGAGTCATTACTGAAGTTTTGGGTCCTAAAAGGTATGGTCGGGTTCGATTTCAAGGATCTTTTGTTAACCCAACCCGATATTTTGGATCTAGCTCACAGAGATACATGCCTTCGGGGAGTCAGGATCAAGCTGAAGTTCAGAGATTAAGAGATCAAATGGATCAAATGCAAGCGAGCACAGTTGAGCAAATTGCTCAACTTAAGGAGGAGGTAATAGAGGTTCAAAGAAAATATGATGAACTCCAGCTACAACTTAAAGTAGAGGCAGCAGCGAGGGAAGCGGAGGCAGTAACGAGAGAAGCGAAGGAAGCAGCGAGAGAAGCGAAGGAAGCAGAGGCAACAAGAAAGTATGACGAACTGCAGCTACAGCTTCAAAATATGATGAAAATATTTCAGCAGAATCAATCGCAGAATCCGCCATCTTAGACTTTTGTTTTTTCTTATTTTGAGAATAATATACACAACACTACTTTTGAATATATTTTTCATTTATTTATTAATTTAAATCATATGCATATTTCTTTCGTTTATTATTTACATTTAGATTTGAAGTTATTTGTTGGATTTGAATTGGTTGGAATTAATTTACAGGAAAAAATGTTGAAAATTCGGGTTCTATGTGAAATAAAATGGGCTGTTAAAATCTGTTAATTTTAGCAGCATTTGTGGGCAAAGCGCCGCTAAAGAACATGTTCTCTAGCGGCGTTTGTGAGGAAAGCGCTGATAAAGACCATGGGCAATAGCGGTGTTTGTGGGGAAAGCACCGCTAAAAATCATGTTCTTTAGCGGCGTTTGTTGCAAAAGCGCCGTTAAAGACCATGTTATTTAACGGATTTTGGGAGAAAAGTGTCGTTAAAAACCATATTCTTTAGCGGCGTTTGTGGGGAAAGCCCCTCTAAAGACCATGTTCTTTAGCAGCGTTTGTGGAGAAAGCGTCGCTAAATAAAGACCATATTCTTTAGCAGTGTTTATGGGAAAGCACCGCTAAAGATCATGTTCTATAGCGGCGTTTTTCCTCATAAACGCCGCTATTTTTAGCAGCATTATCTTTACCGGCATTTTTTGCGGCGCTTATTCTGTTTTAGCGGCGCTTATAGGCCAAAAAAAACGCCGCTAAAAACCTGTTTACCTGTAGTGCACACACCTTGCACACACAGGTGTTCGAACCCGAAACCCTTAGAATGAATAACATCCTCTTTTCTATTAAAGCTACTTGTTGGGTTCAAAATCTGCATTCTTGAGAAGGAGATTTATGTTGAGCAACATAGAGAATTTTCAATCAAAGGGCATGAAGATGAAGTATGTAAGCTCAAGAAAGCTTTGTACAGACTAAAGCAAGCGCCTAAAGCCTGGTACATCAAGATTGATAAGCATTTGTTACAACTGAGTTTTAGAAAGAGCCTCCCTGAAGCTACTCTATACAATAAAGGTGATGAAATTAATTTTATTATTGTTTCGCTATTTGTAGATGATCTGCTAGTTATTGGAAGCAAAAGCAATGATGAACTTGTTAAGAAGTTCAAAGGAGACATGCAACATTCTTTCAAGATGACATACCTGGGAGAAATGGTTTATTTTCTGGACTGGAAATTAAGAAAAAGCAAAGTGTTCATCTATCAAAGAAATATGCAATGAGATTTTGAAAAAGTTGAGAATGGAAATTGCAAAGAAACAACTACTCCATTGTATCAGAAGGAAAAATTGAGCAAAAATGATAAAACTGAAAGAGTGGATGAGACTCTGTACAGAAGGATGGTAGGCTCTCTCATGTATCTTACAGCTACTAGACCTAACATTTTACATGTTGTAAGTCTTCTATCTATATTAACTAATTGTGCAACTAATACCCATTTTAGAGTAGCTAAAAGGGTGATGGGATATGTTAAAGGGATGCTAAATTTTGGAATCAAGTTTTATGAAAATTACAAGTACGTGCTGCAAAGATATTCTGGCGGTGGTTGGGTTGGGTTGGGTTGGTGGATGATATGAAGAGTACTTCTTGTTATTGTTTTACTATTGGTTTAGGGGTATTTTCTTGGTGTTCTAAAAAGCAAGAAATTATGTCACAAACTAAAACTAAAGCTAAGTTTATTGTAGCAACAGCTGTTGCAAATCAAGCCTTATGGCTTAGAAAAGTTTTACTTGATCTGAATTTAAAGCAGGAAGAGTGCACAGAGGTGTTTGCAGATGATCAAACAGCTATTGCCATCTCAAGTAATCCCCTTTTTCATGGGAAAATCAAGCATTACAATATTAAATTATTCTTTCTCGGAGATGTGCGAAAGGAATGTTCAGTTGAATTAGACTACTGCAAGACTGATCTTCAATTAGCAAATATATTTATCAAAGTTTTGCCTAGGAGCAAGTTTGAATCTTTAAGAGAAATGCTCGGAATTTGCAGCAATTGAAACAAGGAGAAGGGTTGAAGATTTGCCTCAGCTGCTGCAATCAAAATAATTTAACTATTTTTAGTCATTTTCATTTTCTTTTTGCTAATTTTTAAAGATTTATTGAGTATAAATCTTTTAGTTGCTTATTTAATAGATGAATTTGTTTTTCTCTATATAAACATTATTTTTCAAGTAACATGCACATTTATAAAAAAAATTATTTCTACTTTGTTGCTGCTTTTTTTTATAGGAATTTCTTCAAAAACTTCAACAGTGTTGATATTTTAGCAGCAATATGAAACACAGAAAATGTGAAAAAATATATATATTGGAAGCACCCCCTAATTTATAAGATTTTATAGCAAAAAAAAAAAACAAAAACTTGTTAAACTTAAGCTTAATTAAATTCATGCCAAACACTTAACTTACTCTTAAAATCATGTGACAAAAATTAAAAATTAAAATCCCTAAAAATTTGGTCTACAAATTTATTATTAAGCAAGTCTAAGACACATTCTCAACAAATACCCTCTATGTGAAGTCATTCACCCCACGAGGACTCGCTACCAAAAAACAAAAGCCCTCGTTAATTTATTTTTTTTATGAAAAAGCCCTCGTTAGTTTGATGAGAAACTTTGTTAATTCTAAAAATGCAAGCCCAAATAAGCCCACATGTTACAATATTGGATGAAAAATAATTAAAAGGTAAAGCCATTTTTTAATTTGATAATAGGAACCATCTTTGTGGGTAGATATTGCGAGAAAAAGGCTACATGCTTTTATTAAAAGTTAAGAATAACTGCAATCCCCCCCATTCGGAAGACAATGACACCCAAAACCTTTACGGGACATCCAGCAAAGAAGCCACCTTTTTAAGGTGCGTGGATTATGGAGTGCACTGCTCAATTTTCCTCCTTAACCAATGAGATTCTTCAGCTTACAGTCACTCAATCTTTGTCTCCAAGTCACGTTACAACTATCCCACCCTCCCCCAAGACTAGCATGTGTATATAGTGAGAAAGCAAAGCATCCAACTTCAATTTCCTTCACTGAGCAACAAAAATGGAAGGACAATACGAAGATGTGAGGTTGGGAGCAAACAAGTACAGGGAGAGACAGCCTATAGGAACAGCTGCTCAAACCCAAGATGACAAGGACTACAAGGAACCACCTGCGGCTCCACTTTTCGAGCCTGGCGAGTTATCCTCATGGTCCTTTTACAGGGCCGGCATTGCTGAATTCGTGGCCACTTTCTTGTTTCTTTACATCACTGTTTTAACTGTAATGGGTGTTGCCAAATCTTCACACAAGTGTTCAACTGTGGGGTCTCAGGGCATCGCTTGGGCTTTTGGTGGCATGATCTTTGCTCTTGTCTACTGCACTGCTGGCATTTCAGGTGCAATACAATAGTACACATTACTTAATGAGTTCAATTCATCTTGGAAATAATTTTTTATATGGTTAACAGTGTTCGGGGATGATATATGGTGCAGGGGGTCACATTAACCCAGCAGTGACTTTCGGGCTGTTGCTAGCAAGGAAGTTGTCGCTGACTAGAGCAGTCTTTTACATGATAATGCAATGTCTTGGAGCCATATGTGGGGCTGCTGTCGTCAAGAGCTTCCAAAAAACCCAGTATGAAAGGCTAGGCGGTGGTGCAAACACCATTAGCTCAGGCTATAGCAAGACTAGTGGACTTGGAGCTGAGATTGTCGGCACCTTTGTCCTTGTTTATTCTGTCTTCTCTGCCACTGATGCTAAGCGTAATGCACGAGACTCCCACGTTCCTGTAAGCAGAATTACAGTTAGCTTTCCTTTTTCTTCATCATTTCAAAATTATTGTTTCTAATATTTGAATGAATATTAGATATTGGCACCTTTGCCTATTGGGTTCGCAGTCTTCGTGGTACACTTGGCAACCATTCCCATTACAGGAACAGGCATTAATCCTGCTAGAAGCCTTGGCGCAGCTCTTATTTACAACAAGGACCAAGCATGGGATGACCATGTAAGTCTTCCCAACTTCCCATCTTTTCTAGTATTTTTACCAGCTCAACAACCAGATTATTATATTTTAGCCAAAAAAAAAAAAGGTTGATTGTAAAGGTTTTCTAATGCTAAATGCTCTTTGGTTGCAGTGGATATTCTGGGTCGGACCTTTGATTGGAGCAGCCCTGGCTGCTTTATACCACCAAATAGTGATCAGAGCCATTCTTTTCAAGTCCAAATAAGCGACTGATGATGGAAACAGTGATTGATAAGTGAAACTATTGAGTCTATGATGATGTGTTCTTTTCCATTTTCCTTCTCTCTTCCTCTGATCCTTTTTCTTTCTTTTTCGTTTCTGGATGTAATTAAATGATGAGTCAAGGTAAGGATGGTGCATATGTTGCGGTAGTTCCATGCGAGCGAAATTTATATGTCACTGGTGTTCTCGTTCTCAATGTATTGATCCACTATTAATATGGAGAATTGGCCACTTCCTATTCTGAATAAAATATTGATTGGAATAGTTGACTTTTTAACTTTATGTATGACCGTAAAATGGACTGAGTTTGTAGCGAGATAATGATTTCCCCAATCACTGTGTTTACAGTAATATGATCCCCTACATCTTCGTGCCATACTTGAAGAAGACATACATTGAAATTTTCTCGACGACCAGACTGTAATAGCTGATACAACCTGCCATGGTTCCCTGCATATGTAGAAACCTGTATTACCTTCTCCTTTTTACTGTTTGGGTGGGGTGGATTGTTTCTTCAAAAAAGATATGCTCCACTCTCTGCTACAACGATTCACCAAAAGAGGAGGAGAGGAGATTCTTAACAGGGTGTTGTCATTTTCTGCTTGCAAACTTATTGCAGCAAATGTCAGATTCAGTGGTGAACGTTGACAGCAGAACTGCAAATAACGATCATCAAGGATTGCAGCTGCTATTTTACCCTCCTGGGATGGGTGATTAAAAATTAGAATGAAGTGACCAAAGTGCATTTAAATTTCATATGCAACTTGCAGAGACATTAATGAGAGGGAAAAAAGAAGTGCAATGTACTTTATGTATCGCTCCATGTTGCCTTAAATTGTATGTCTAATAGTAGTAGTAGGTGGACCTGAAAATTATATGTACATTTTGCAACCTTCTCATGAAACTTTGATTCAATGACAGCAACCAAACAACAAAAGAATGGAGCCACATCATGCCAACAGCAGCTTGCCAAAAATTACAACTAATCCTTTTCTTCCGTTTACCTGAACGGTAACTAGACAATTATATTTGCAGGAAAGCGGGTTTCAGATGAACGGATTTCTTTGCTTTGCTGTTCATTTTTCTACCCCACGTGTTTGTCATTTTCACCAAGAAAAAAGCAAAATAATATATTTCTTAGAATTCCAGTATCCTAGCGATTATTTTCTCATAACAGTAAGCTTATAACATTGGTTACAGGTCACATCAGGAACACTGCACTAACCAGGAAGAAATTTCAAGTGCTTTTAGCTGAATGAAAAACTAGGACCATAAAAAGGGGTTTGAAGAATCTGGAGTCTTTTGAATGACAGAATGATCTTAAGCAATCTAAGGAACACATGAAAGAATAAAACGTTTTATTCTCATCTCTTGAAGGTGATGAAAAGGGAGAAATGAAGAATGAGATGCTTGAATTAGTGGCTCTTAGTACTATAGGCTTTCAGTCCGAGATTCTATTATCAAGATCGGTCACCTAATCAAACTACCATTTATTTCCCTTGAAGATTAAGTAGCTTGCCATTAACATAAACTTGAATTTGCGAAAAGCAGGGGCATTTTAACCATACCCTTCGAAACCATGCATGAGAAGAAGATAGAGGAATTGTGGCTAAAAGAACAAAGAACATCCTTTCATTTCTTCACTTTGTCTATGATGAGATGCGAATAAAAACATCACACATTCACAGTTGTGGCCAGGAAAACATGAATTATTGGAGTCCATTATCAAATTTTTGGACTTTGTAGTACAGTCTGTCATTTTGCAGAAGACACAGGCCCTCACGGGGGCATTCTATAAAACGCATGAAATCGATCTAAACAGATAATGCAGACACACGACTACTATTAGTAGAAGCCCCCAAAGATATTTTGGTTCAGTGGTTCAGAATTTGAATGATAAATCACAAAAGCCACCTTACCAGACCACTCTTTGAAATGATAGCTATGGACTAATTTGCATCTTTAACATATACACATGTGGCTTGGACAAAGCTAGCTGAAAATCACTGTTAGGCTGGAACTTCATCTCATTAATTCATAAAAATGCCTTCAGAGAACTATTCCCACTTCCTCCATGAATCTACTGATGTTGCATTGACTGCATCTGGAAAAGAGTGTTATAAGATCCAAACTGAGATCTGGGGAGTGTTCCTCTTGGCAATTTTTTTTCCTCCAGCTTGGTTCCATATGAAGAAATCCCACACAAGGGGGACAGTAAGGCGTTACCAGTACTTGTCTGATTGAAAACCGTAGCTGCAACCCCTTCATTATGTTGCTTCCACTGAAAATCAAATAGCTCTTTAGTTGTTACACTGGGTACTTTCGACTGTTGCTGTGACTGTATGACTGCAGAAGAATTGTTTGGAGACAAAGGCTTGCTGCGATCCGGTGAAGAAGAGGGCGTATCGGGGATGTTAACCGTGGTGATATCATGGATACTGGTCCTCTTCTTATCCTTCCCACCCGTCAGCTGCCTAATGAAGTACTTTTGAGCATGGCTTGCCACCTGAGTTGGTGTTCTAGTCATCACGAAATTGCGTGAAATATTTCTCCAATCCCCTTTACCATACTTTTTAAGACCCATTAGAAATTGCCTATCAGTAATCATCATATAAAACATCATAAGCTCAGTTGCTAGAGGATGCTAAACAAGTCAAAGTACAGAATTTACTTCCTCTACATATAAACAATACATATTATCCAATCATCATTAAAGGAATAAAAAAATTGGCAACGATATAAATAATCAAAAAGGCCAAGCAAGCAACTTACCTGTGTTCTTCTTCAGTCCATGGCACCCCTTTCTTCCTTTCATGATCAGAAGGTCGAGACTCAGACCCTCTTTTACCACCAGGAGTGTAATAGTTTCTAAATCCATCAAAGCCCTGACTGTCATTAACCCACTCCAATCTAAAAGAATCAGTGGTATACCCAGGAATTGGAATCAATCCCGCCTCTATATCACTTACATCCTCTTCCAATTCTCTATACTGTTTGATGACATCTTCAACTGTTTTTCCAGGAACCATTGCTGCCACTTTAAACCATCGGTCAGGTGTGTCTTTATCATATAAAGCTAGAGCATTTTCGAAACACTTGTTCTCTTCAGCACTCCATTTTGTTCCTTTGCTCTCTTGAAACAACCAATTCCAAGTCTGTAAGTAAGAGGTTTGAGACAGAACTTCAAGTCCCCGATTCATCATGATTTAAAAAAAAAAAAAAAAAACTTGCTTCTCTCCCACTTTGAAATGGAGAAACTCAAAGATTTAGGAAGCGGCTTGTTAAATGAGCAAAGAAGTATCAAATCTTGAAAGCCTTAGCATCCATAACAGATCTAAAATCATACAGAATAACAAGAAAATCTATATGCGCATTAAAATTCGGAAACTTAACTCATAAAGTGAAAGATTAAAGCTGGAAAAAGAATACTTGAAATCCATCAAGCGAGAAAAGAAACAGAGAGGATATAGAGAAGGGGGGTGTTATAAGTGAGTGAATCTTTATAAAGTAAAGCAAAAGCAAAAGCAAAGAGAAGAAACAGAAACAGAACTATGCTATTGCTTATGTGTAAGCAACAGAGAGGGAGCAAAGTGGGGAGTTGTGAGCAGTGAAAATGGAGGTTGTGGGCTACTGTTGTGGCCAAAGCAAAGTTTTTTTTAGGGAGGCGGGTAAAAATTGAGTGGAGGCCAATGAGAAGTGAGAATGAGGAAATGAAAGGGACAAGGTTGGTGAAAGGAAGTGGGTGAGTGTTGTGTTTTCTAGTCATTTTATGTGAAGGAGAAGAAGAAGACACCAACCTTCGCAATGGCGCCGAGTACTGACATTTAGCTGTCGCACGTGACATGTTTGTCTCTTGTCATCCATTTTTAATAGGGATTTCCCTCTTGTTTTTGTTGCTAAACCTTTGATTAGCACATAGATTTGGCTAATGGAAATTGCATAGCTCGGGTTTATTTTTTATTTTCATTATTTTATTTTTAAAAATGGATAAATTTCACCCAAAATCATTAAATTATTAGTAAGCTTACAGTTTAGTCATCCAACTTCAAAAGTTACAAAATGGTCATTGAACTATTCAAAAGTTTTCATTTAAATCATTGAACTATTTAAAAGTTTTTATTTAAGTCACTAAGTTATTAAGTGTTTCTTTTTAAAAAGGTTCGGCTAGTGAGCTCCATCCAACAACTTTACTATCGATACAATGGATCAATATTCATCGACAAATAAAAAAACATACCTTAGATTCAAGTCAATCAGACATCAGTGTCAAAGATTGGAGAAGAAAATTATTTGGATTTTGGTTCGCAGATTCTTAATGTTCAAAGTTGTTTCATGAAAAAAATTGAATTGTAGAAAAAAAGGGGAAGAAGAGATTTTAATTGGTGTAAGCAGTTCAAACAAAGGAGGCCATACAATGGCCATTTTAGTTATCCAGTAATGACTTAAATAAAAATTTTCAAGTAATTCAATAATCATTTTATAACTTTTTTAAATTTGAATAACCAAAATATAAATGTGATAGAACAAAATTTACTTTTATAAACTTATTTTTAGTCACTTTTATTTGAAAAGTTGTTGTTTTTACAATAGTTTTAGACTTATCGTTTTTACTTTCAAATTTAAATTTATGTTAATTATTTTTATTTTATTTTAAAATATATATATGAATTAAATAAGTTTTATTTTCCTGATGACCAAACATGTTATTAATATACTATACTAATTGCCTTTTTGCACACTAAGTACATTATTTTTATAAATATCATATTGATGCTTGGCAAACATATGTCTTCTTAATAATATAAAATTAACGTGAAAGAATGTTGTAAAATATATATATATTTTTAGCAGAACATAATAATATTAACTTTTTGGGGAGGTTGCTTTCCATCATATTATATTACTGCATAGACTTCCATAAAGGAAAGAAATAAAATAAAACCAACTTTATTTATAAAAATATATTGCTTAACAGTTTTAAATTTTAAATTAAGTAAAAAAAAAACATATCACTGGGAGATACGATTGCATTAACAGTTGCATATCTTATGTAATCATCCGTCAATGTATAAAGTTTGGCAAATTGGTATGTTTACTTTTTTTTTTTTAACATAATGTCTAGAATTGTTCATAAATATGAAAATAATACGTTTCAACGTATTCGAATTCATGTTTTCCTACAATAATAATAATAATATTCATATCAATTATATTAAAATTCAATTTCCCTTTTCAAAGAAAAAAATACTACTTTAATTTTTAAAAATAAAATTAAATGGTTTTGGTATAAAGTCAATTTAAAGAGAAATATTGCTGCTTAGTTTAAAGATTAAAGTTAGAAATCATTTACAAACTCACCAAAAATAAAAAAAAATTGTGACACAAATATATGAACTTTACTGACGAATCCAGGTTAAAACTATTTATATGATAATATATCTCCTCCATAGAATAAATAAGTGGAACCCTTTCTACATTAATTATTACTTTTTTTAAAATTATCGTAAAATACTCGTTACAAAATCCATATATATTTACATCAACATCTTTGCTGCGTCCCACTTGTATGCACAAATTAATTAATATTAAAATTAAAATTGACAAGTCAATGATTTCGATAGGCTCCCTACCCTAATTCATCACTGTCTTTTTCACAAACACTCCAATTTCATCGGTTCTACCCCCACACCATCCATTCTTTCGTGTATTTGTAGAGTTAAAAGAAATAATTAAATAATAAAATTTGGTGTTGATAAGTCAAATTTTAATAATAAAAAAATTAATTTATTTTTTATTTAATATATAAAAATTAATTTATTCATTTTTTAAGAGAGTGGATAAAATACAATCCAATTTAATATAAAGATTTTTTTTATCAATACCAAATTTACCATTTAATTTATATCAAGAGTGAAATCTACTTCTCATATTATTAGCAAAAGTTGAAGTAATTTTTTATATAAAAATTATATTAATTAGTATTATTCATCCGCTTGTGCTGGTTGTTTTCAAAACCATTTCTTAACCCTTTGACAAAGCACATACACACCTTGTACACACAGGTGCTCGAACCCGTGACCCCTAAGATGAACAACATCCTCTTTTCCCTGGAACCACTTATTGGGTTCGATTAAATCATTTTATGTACATATATTTATGTTGTTTTGTATTTTAATATATACTCTTTTTTATTTTAATTGTGTCCAAAAGTCGGACTAAGCTTAAACGTGATATTAACATACTTTATGCTTGTTCAAGTTTGACCCGTCTCAAAATATAAGCCTAAAATTTTGTCTAAACACGTCCATATTTACAAAAGACGAACCCAATATCATTCTAAATTCGTCCATATTACTTTTTAATAATTAATAAAATATTTATTTTATTTTAATATTTGATAATTTCATACATTGAAATTTTTTATATAATTATCTTAATATTAATTTAATGTTTATATTAAAATAATAATATAAATTTATTTTTTAACGTATTCTAAATTATATAATATATAAAAATAAAAATAGTTGATCTTAAGTTTCAAGCTAAAGGTCTCTAAAAAGACTCTCAAGGCATTAATGGCACACTGTACAGTACACAAAACCAATTTGTAAATGGTCCAACCTGCAACTGAAAATAATAATTAATAAAAAAAGGAAGTTGGAAATTAAGCGTGAATGATGAAGAGGTGGGCAAAAGGCTTTTCCTTGATGAAATCGGATCCTATACAGTAATTTTTATTTCATTCCAAAAAAAAAAAAAAAAAAATAGCAATGCTTATACAAATGTTATTCAGAGACGCTTGAGTAAGTTGATTCATTTACCCAAGAAAACAATTTCATTCTCAACTCTTGCTTTGCTTATTATTAAATAGTTCCGTTTCATGGTGTCTCTTCCAACACTTTGGATGTGGAAAAGGGGTTGCTGCTGCTGCTGCCATTATTAACATTTTGGAAGATCACTCGGCGGTGGAAGAAGTGACTGATTTGGACCTTTTCCATTCTCCACCAAGAATGCCATCTTAAGCCCCCATGTCGTATGCACTTCCAAATGGCAATGCATGAACCAAACTCCTGCAATTTCAATTAAGATTAAAAACATGAAGAGAATATTACCCAAGTATCACAACATTGTTAATGTACCTGGGTTATCTGCACGAAATCTGATAGCTACCCATCCACCGGCTGGTACTCCAATTGTGTTCCTCTCAACAGGATCCACAAGATTAAAGTTTTGAGGATCTGTCTTTGGATTATAGTTCCCAAGCCCCTTCCCAACAGCGAAGAAGTTGAACCCGTGTAAGTGGATGGGATGGTTCTCAGGGGCTATGATCCCTGTGTCTTGCAAAACAAGTTGCACCGTTGAGTTATAAGCCAGCCCGAAAACCTTTGTCCCAGTCATCGTTTGCAAATTGGTTGGTGGAGTTCCCGAGTAATTAAATTTGTGCGGTGGGTTAGCCGGAAAATCAGTGGTGAAAACCCCACTCATGTTGAAGAAATGTGCTTGAAGCAAGGCCGTTGTAGGCATAGTGAATGTCACATTATTAACAGAAGCTACCACCCGGCTGCCATTACCAGCTTTGCATGTAGGGCAGGGGTTAATCCCAAGTCCCACAGTGAAATAGAGATTGTGATCAATAGTTTGTGGGACTAAGGCAGGGAATTGTTTGGAATTGAGAGCACGAAGAGAGTTTATAAAGTTGTTGGCAACTGCTGTGGCATTTTGTGGTGGTGGGGCAGTGAGAGTTGTGGGTGTATTGGCAAGAGTGCCTGAGTAGTGCACGGTTGCTGTTGCTGTCAGGTTATCGACTGCAACGGGAGCATCCATAAAAGGGGAAGCCGCTACCAAATACTTGCCAGAACTTTGATCAGCCGAGAGAAGGACATTGGTGGTTTGTCCTGGGGCTATTACAACCGTGTCAATTTTGAACGGTTTGACATATGTGGCGTCAACTTCCACCACAGTGAGCTTGTGCCCAGCAATCTTGAAGAACAGCTCTTCATTAAGTGCAGCATTGATGAGGCGTAGCAGATAGGTCTTGCCATTTTCAACTGCCAATGTGAAACCTCCTGAATATGATTGAAACAGATTCTATGTCAAAGATCTTAGCTTTTTAAAACGATATATACAAAGAGAAAGGGAAGTAAGTACTCTGTGAAGGACAACTAGAGATGGGTCCTGGATGTCCATTTATTGTGTGAGCATCCGAGACATTTGGAGCCAATCCAGACTTAAGTGCTTCATTGATCACAGCTTCAGTGTCAGATTTCCACCACTCGCCTAATACAACAACTGCTTCCTTGTGTGGTTTTGGGAATGGATAAGGCACACCACGTTTAGGCAAGATTACAATGGCTCCATGGACTGTGGACCTTAGCCACAGAATATGTGCATGCCAAAGCAGTGTACCTCTTTGTCCTGTAATGGTAAAGTTGTAAACATAGCTTTGCCCGGTGGGGATCGGACATTGTGTAATGTAAGCTGGCCCATCAGCCCAACCTGTTCTTAGCTGCCTCACGCCATGCCTGGAAGGCAAAAGTTATGTGATTTTTACAGGGATATTCCTGAACTGTGATTTAAATTGGAGAAGAAGAAAGATTTGGGTTCTCACCAGTGTATGGAAACATTGTATTTGACATGGTTGACAACTCTAACAAGTACTGTATCGTCTTCCCTGGCATATAAGGTTGGCCCTGGGAACTTACCATTGACTGTTACAATAGGCTTGCTTGAACATAATCTAGTTGTATTCTTCATTACCACCTGCGCATGTTTCCACCATAAACTCAATTGGTGTATAAGGATTTTTCCTAGCGACAACACATTTTCACTGACAATTAAATAATGAACTTACATCGAACGTGTAATGTCGGACAGCGCAGTTGACAAGAACAGGAAAAAGGAATGCAAGCAGAACTAGTACTCGAATCAAAGAGTCCATTTTCTCTCCTTCTCTCGATCTTTTTTGGTTTTTAATTGTTTGCTCACTTAGTTCCCCATGGCTTTGGACTGGCCAAGACGCCCGTTTTAAAGGGTGATGATAGACCAATTGCTGCCATGTCGTTTTTCATTGGTTAGGTGGATGAATGTATCCTTTAGAAACAAGGGTTATTGAGAAATAACAAGGCTTCTCCCATGATTTCTTGCATTTTACATAAAGTTGCTTTTAAGGACCAAATCATAATTTGAAGTTAAGTTAATGCTGCTGATTGTATCTAATTACAAACTTAATCAGAAATTAGGTTGGTTGAAGTTTATAGTCATTAATTTTCTTGTTGACCCACCTTTTAGCTATTTATCTCTTTGATCATTTTGTCCCATTTAGCTACTTTAATAATTAACACACAAAAGACAGAAATAGAAATAGCTAGCTAAAGCTAAATTTGATCAAAAGAAGTTGAATTTGTCTTCTTAAATCAGTGCTTTTCTCAACATTAATGTAACAATTTTTTGAGAATCTTCATATAAGGTTTTGTAGATTAAATTCATCACAATTTTTAAACTTTTTCAAGTGTTGTGGAAGCTGAACAAGTAACACTTAAACATCAGTGTTTTACCACTGATATGATCTTCTAGAAAGTCAAAAATGGTGATCGACATTGACACATCACCATATTAAAGCTTTGTTTTTCCTCGTCTCAGGTAAAGATGGTAAAAAAGAACTGTGGTGGGTCACATGTTCCATGGAGGTATTAGACAGGATGAATGTTAGCAGGCTTGTGATAAATAAAAGTAGGTGAAGTACGTAGGGCAAATGGCAGTGAATTATGGACAAAGAGTAGAGAAATGGGATCTCAAAAAGGGTATGGTATTTATATAATGGCTTGTTTGAAAGCAAAGACTAAACCAACCTAGAGCATGGAACCAACTTCCCTTCCCTTCCCTTGTGCCTTCCTCTCTCCTTCCAATCTCCTCCAAACCCCCAATCAGTTTATGATGAAATCACTGGTCCAAGTCCACGTGGATCTAATCGTGCTAAAAATGTACTCCAAATTGTATCACTAACCCCCTCACGTATGGTTGATTTTGTTTCATTTTCAGAGCAACAGATGAAGTTTATCCAAGCCAATAGAATGCGACTGTTTTTCTAGTTTTGACTAAATTGTTGATGGTGAACATGCACACTGATTTTTATCTTGTCAGCTTTTGGCCATAGTAACTATTTTCAGAAGTTGACTGAGTATGTTGGCAGATAATTCTGTGATATATGGGTTAAATATTTTGGTGATTAGTGGTATAGAAGAGAGGTTATAGGTGGAGAAGAGGTGCTAATTGGTGAGAGAATCATTTCAAGGAGGACTGATCTTGTAGAGAGTGATTCTCAAGTTTTGTAATGGAGCTCAACCAAATTCCCAACCCACCTTTTTTATAATTTCTATAAGCAGCAACACAAGTTTGTTTTGAAACCAGACAAAAAATAAAATAATTCAACATGTAAACTTTACCCATTGCTTGATATTGGATTTGAAAACTTTTGAGAATGTACCCAATTGGATATATAATAATTATTAGTTAGTTAAAGGGTTTGAAAGTTTAGTTGGATATTGAGCAAATAGGTCTCTCTTAAAAAAATCAGAGTAATTGAACCTCTGTCAATTTTAAAATAATCACAATGTTCATGCCTTTCGTCAATTGTACATAATTTTGATTAGTGTAATAACAAATTTAACCATCAATATTTATATAATTTGTCAGCCTAGTTTTGATTCTAAAAAAACCAACAATTTTAGCTTCAATGTTTACACAAATGTCGCGAGCTAAATCGATGGGATGTATAAATTTATGAACAATTGGTGGAAAACATTAACATGATTAATTGTCCTTAATTGCTCACTTTTGAAATTGATAAGGACTAAATTGCTTCAATTTCTTTCTTCTTCTATTTTGTTGTTGTTGTTGTTGAGAAGAAGTAATTTTCTCAAGTTTAACGTGTGAGTGTAATGGTGGGAATTCATTTGGTGTTGAAGAAGATGGGTAGGGATTGGGGCATATTGGGTGACATATGGGCTGCCAACCATCTACTTATAATTTTGAACAGACCCCAAAACATAAAACCCATTTATTAATCCCCCAAGTTGAGACCAAAAATACAAAGGGTCGGTCAGCCGATTGATCAGCGCAAGAGTTTATCATCTGTTTAAGACAAATAAATTTGCATCTCCTGCTCTGGTGGGATTATCTTCCTAGTCACCTTTTTGACTTGAGAGGCAACAAAAAGCTTTGTCGTTAATGGAGAAAGCATGATCTCTTTACCTCTTTTTTGACTCCAAATATTGTTTTGTATAGATTCCTTTTCGGCATCCCGATAACAAAGGGAAGAAGATTAACCTTTGTTAATGGAGTGGAGGAATCATCATTACTTCACCATTTATTGCATAACTCATGCACTGAATTTTCCCTTAATCATTATTAATACCTCTTCACATCCTGCCCACCATTTCAATAATGGAAAACAAACCACTTTTGCTTATTTTAGTTTATCTCCACAATTCTTGTGAATTAAGTTGGAACATCTTTTGTTGTTGTTCATGACATGAAGTGAAGAAGCTTGGTAAGGATCCATTTGGAGCGTGGATGGACTCAGTTGATACGGAGACGGGCATGAGTTGGTCATGTTTCTCTTGTCCTGATTCGTGACGAAATAACTAAAGAAAAAGGACATGGAAGGAGGGGCATGAGGTGAGCCCACATCCACAACAACATGCCAAATGCTACGAGGAAACGTACTCCTTAAAAATTGCAGCCTTTACCAGCCAACTTTAATTGTGCGAGACAATGAAATAACATAAAAAACAAACTGAATCAAACCTCTGTTTGTCCCAACCTTGTCTGGTAAAATATGAAAAACACAACATGAGGAAAGACAAAAAATGTGGATTAGAAACAAGCTTTGTTATTTGAATGGTGGTGCATGCCCGCTCACAAGTGAAGGCAAACAATTAAATCTAAGGGTGCTACTGTTTTGTTTTGTTTTTAATCCTTCCAATTCCAACCTGGCCGCAGCAAGAATAATAGCAAAGGCGTGTCATATGTGGTTAAACAACAAATGCAGTGAACTTAACAACGTTTAAACCCAAAGAAAAAACAGCTTATGAATATGAAAATTCAGTACAATCTGAGTACGCTACTGGAAATTGAATGTGCATGGCTTCCCCTGTTTTTGCCTGACCCGCTTCTTCGGCTCCCCTGCATGGGTGCTAAGTAGAACCTTAACAGTCCATTATCAAAGTCATTTGGTGAATATCTTGCACTTCGATTACGCTCCAACACCAACTCCTCCCTCTTCTTCTTACTCTGTCCATTCGACTCTACATAGTTCATCCTTGCAGTTGCACCCCCGAAACTGCTTGAATTATTCCGCCAGCTTACGCTCCGCAATACTTTCGGATCGAAACCTGCTCTCGACTCAGGCCAAGACTCTGAATACGACCTCTCCACGCCATTACTTCTACAATACCTATCTTCATCCTCATTCTTGTTATGAACACTTCGCCTGTGAATAAACCCCCAAATATTCCAAGCTTTACTCCACCTACGCCACTTGTTAGTAGACGAACCTTTCCGTTCCCCATTTCCATACACTGATGACGCATTGTCTCTAAGACCAATCTCGAATGTATCTGAATAATCATCTCTCAATGAATTGGAATTGGAATCCCTATGTCCATTGCTGTAATCAAGATTAGAAACCGACTTCATTTCATCCATTTCAGCTACCACAGCTGCAGCAGTTTTTCTAATAGAACTGGACCTATCTAAACTCTTTCTTCTCCTAGAACAAGAATCAGAATAATAATCCCTTGTTTGAGCTGTTCCTCCAGGGAGTGATTGATCCTCATTAATAGAATTCATAGCCACCGCCGCCGCCGGTGGTGGTGGTGGTGGTGGTGGATCCTCCACAGGGATTTGCGTATCAGACCTCATAACATGTTGAACTGGAGCATCATCTTCCACAACAGAAAGCATGGTAGGCATTCTTGAAAACGTTCTCCCAATTAAGTACCCATCCCAAGAAGCTCTGGGTTCGTCAAATGAATACCTTGGGTCATCAAATGACATCCTTGCTGCATCAAGAGAAAACCTTGGATCCGTGTCACAAGACCTTCTCCCGAACCCATAATCTGCAACTTCCGATTGGGTTTCTCGGTATTGTCTTCCAATCGGTTTCTCCACCGGCAATCTAGCAGACCCACCTCCATTTCTTGCCTTTTTAAGCTTCTGTTTTTGCCTCCATTTTTGTAATTTCTTGCTGAAAACTGAAGCAGCTGACCAGAAACTTCCAGCAATCTTAAAATCCCTTCCAGAAGCTTTCTTTGTTTGAGAATCAAGATCTATATGATCTTTCATGGGCTTCAGCTCCTCTTCTAGACACGATTCCTTTTCGTATTCTTGCTCAATTTCTTCAACTTTATCGTGGGTTAAAGTTAAACTCGCAGTAGCAACAGGCACAGTGGATACTTGTTCTTCTTCTATGATCTCTATGTCGTCTTGGCGATCGGTTTCGCTTTCAGTTTGGTCTTCCTCTTTGCTTTCAAACACAGGACCTTGAACAACAGTCGAAGAAGAAGCCAAATTTCGACCTTCAACCTCAACAATTTCAGAAGACGGTCCATTCCCAGCAGCATGCAGGTCCTTCTCACCGTCTTCATAAAACAGTGACCAAAGCGTACTTCGACCCCTAACATCACAAGATTTCCTCTGAGGCTCAAAAACCCCAGAAAAAGCCTCGTTTTTAGAGGCGGAGAAGGACTTGGTCCGCCGGATCTCGGGGAAAAACCCAGGTCGGGCACCACTTCCACCAGAAGGCTTGAAGATGGCTTTAAGAGCAGCAGTAGCGGTGGAAGTAGTGGCGGCGATAGGAGGTTTCCGAGAAGAGGAAGAGGAAGAAGAAGAAGGTTCGAGAACAGCTAAACGTTCACAGAGGCAAGAGGGACAGAAGCCAGTAAACTGCTCGTGAGGGTGACGGTTACATGAAGTGGAAGGACGTTGAGGCTGCGGAGGTAGCGGTGGCGGTGCTAATGCAGGATGCGACGGTGGTTCCACGTTGGGATTCATAACAGGTAATTAATTGTTTAGTTGCAATGGACAGTATCTGAAAGGATAGGAAAGAAAGAGAGGGAAAAAAAGAGAAAAAGACAAAGAGAGAAGGGGTAGCATCAGCAAATAGCAAAGGAAAAAAGAGAGATAAGAAAAAGAAAAATGTGAAAGAGTAGTAATGTGCGTAGGGGGCACCTGGTCTGCTTGTCAGTCCAATGGCTGTTTTGGGCATATACTTTGTCTCGTCTCAAGCCCACACGAGGACCAAAAACGAAACCTATGTACGTAATAAGAGGAGGAATATGATTTGATCATGTTTTTATTTACTTTAACCGCTTGTCACAACCTGGGACTAATAATCACCCAATTTGGATTTATTGTCTAAAAAAACAAAACAAAGACAAACCCAGTTAAGCCAACCCTGGGTGGGTGTGTGAAAACAAAATAAAATAAAGTCAAAAGGATGGGCGTACTTTTAGCTAAGCAGGCAAGTATTAGGAAAAATGAATGAATATTGAAGGTGCATGACCCCAGAACCCCTTTCGTTAATTTGCTTTTACAACAATCTATCGGCTTTGTGGAGGGAGAGGAATGCTTTAGGTTTTCAAAGATTCCTGTCTGCGAAAAACTAAAGGTAAAGGTAAAGCAAAAGCAAAAGCAAAAGCAAACCACGCCATCACTCATTAGAGGTGAATTGAAATGCTACTGCTAGCTAGCTAGCTAGCTACCTGCCAGTTCCCCCTCTTCTCTGACTCTCACATTTCGCTTTCTTTCTTTCCTTTTTTTCTTTTACATTACACCCCTAATAAATGTAATCTATACATACACATACCACACTTGTGCTTGCATGGTTTTCCCAGTTTGCCTGCCAGCCATTCAGCTTTTGCATTACATGACGACGTCCTTGTTATTTGTTATTGAAATTGAAAAGATGAAGCTACCATGCAAATAGCTAGATACAGTGTTGTGTTAAGTGGGGTTTGTTTCTTTATGAGGGAATATAATTAAACAAGTATGGTATTAAATTTGGTTGTTTTATGGGGCATGCATGCATGCAAGGAGGAATAGCAACATATGTCCCCGCCGGGTAAACCAAAAAGCAAGCCACCGTGGGTCGACCACTGTCTCCACCCATCCAACAGTGGCATGTGAAGAGCAGAGCAGAGAGGATAGTGAAAGATGGATGTATAAGGGAGTCCTTAGCTTTGGGTGTCTGCATGAAATAGTGAAACGTCAAGGTTCCACTGTCCCCTCTACTTTACCCTTATTATTCCAATGGATAGATATTCAAATCTTTTCGCGAGAAAATAACAAAAAGTTGTAATATCATTTTAACACTTTGTCTCACTTTATTATTCTTTCTCTCTACTTTCTAGGCCTTGTCTTTATTCCGTTTTGGTTTTCGGGTCAACTATCCTCTACTCCCTCAACTTTTGTCTTCTTTATTTTCTCACCCTCTTAAATTTTATTTATCACCCATTGAGTCTTAGCTCGATTGGTAGAGTAATTGATGCCAATACAGGAGGACGTGATCAGTTTGAGTGTGCTAAAACGCACTATCTTCCTGTTTATGAGTTGGAGAGGAGCTAAGCATTGTGTCAAAAAAAGCACTCGTCAACGCTTTTTTTTCTCCGATTAGTTTTTCACAAATTATTTTTAAAGGTTACAAAACTAAACTTCGAACATGAACCTATATGAACTGTTTGATTTTTGGATATATTGTTATCCTTATCGAGATCTAACTAAGGAAGGGCCTTGGTCATTTTGGGTTTTCTTAAACTCAAAAGTTGAAACTATTCTCTTTTTTTTATGTGATAAATAATGACTAAAATCGAAACACCTTTCGAACTTGAATGAGTATCAAAATATTGGTGTTGATTGAAGATTTAAAAATTTGATGGGAATAAAAATGTAATGATGAGTATATTTTAGGATTTAAAATTATACATTCATATGGTTATAAGGAGTAAATGATAATTGTAGCAATGTGGGCAGTTCCCATCATTCCAACTCCAATCCTCTCTTTTGTTGCTCCACTATCCCAACATTCACTCACCCATCCTTTTTCAATTTTAGCTTTTGCATGTCATATACACTTCCATTTTTTAGAGTGTGATACTCCATTTTATTTTATTAGTCCCCATCATAACTTCTCTCTCTACCTATGCCTAATGTTATACTACCTCTCAAATCAATCCTTTTCTTTTTATGTGTTGTTGTCCCCAATTCTTTTTTATCATTGCCCAATTGAAATTTATTTCCCTCTTCATGACACTCTCATTTTCTGATTTTTTTTTTATTAAAAATAAGTTTTTGGTGATGGATAGAAAGGTTTCATCAATCCTAAAATCTGTAAATTTATCACGAAGGCTCTTGTACTAAAATTTGGATTGCACTCTACTTCCTTTATTAAAAAATTAGACAAATTAATCCATACATGTTTGATCAAAGAGTACATTGGTTCTTTGTGAAAATTTTCATCCATTTCTACAATTAAAATGGGTCACTTTACATCAGGATGAGATACACGTGACACACCATGTATCACTATTTGGTTATTCTGTTATCCATGCCAAATTTTAACATATACAAAAAAGACTAATTTGCTCTTTGATTTAACGTACAGGGATTAATTTACCCATATTTTAATAGAGGGGATAAAAATGTAATTTAATATCTAATACAGGGACCTCCATAAATTTTTTACCATCAGTCTTAAACACGGTTGAAGAGCAGCAAATATGCATGGGCACTAACTAACGGACTCCACTGATTTATAGCAAATTATGTAATCTTATTATAGATAGAAACCATATATATTGGCAGAGGAAGTTGTAGATATACGTTTACATACATAGATGATCTGTATGAAATCATTTTCTTTTATTTTCCTTCCCATTATCTTTTCACTTTTTTTTTTCCAGGAAAATTATAAGCTGGAAAGGAAAAAAACTCAGATGCAAATCAAGTTTCACTGTAGAAAAAAGAATAAAGTTAAGCTCATCATTACCAAAGATATTAGGGAGTGACAAAAAGCCAATCTAATCGACTCCTTTTGCCCCACACACACTATACAAACAACATATAAATCAGAGGGTTTTTTTTAGCAATTAAAGCAGTGATAAGACACCATCAGCGAACCCAGAAAATTACATTCATAAATTTTTAAAGGATTAGAATGTAATTTGTTAAAAATTAAAGGATTAAATGGTAAATCTATCATTTTGTTAGGGGACCAATATCATTGCCTTTGTTAGAAAATATAAGTGAGGAGAGGACAATAAATAAAAAAATAAATAAACTTAAAAAATTAAATGAAAACGTTAAATGCGGATTGTATTGAGCAAAGAATTTCAAGTTCTGTAATCATATTATAGATTTTATCTGCAATTAAATTATATACAAAAGCAGGAAAAGTGATAATTGGTGCATGTGCGTGACAATAGAAAGGACCCCCAAAATTAAAGAGAAATAATAATAATAATAATAATAATAATAATAATTGTATCCTCAATTTATCATTTCATCATCAATGCAAAATACATGAATCAAATAATCTTGTGCAGATAATGAAAGATACGTTTTTTATCGACCAATAATCATTTTCATAGAAAAATAAAATCTTAAATACAATATAAAATATCCACCAGGATTTACCAAAAGATAAGGATAAAATCCTTGACTGAAGTTGAACAGCTGCAATGTTGTTCTAGAAGTAAAAAGATGATTAGTCTAAGCAAATGAATAGGTCCAAGCCACTGAAGTTGGAGGTGGAAATAAGTAGGGGTACATAATCATAATAATAGGTTTAAATGCAGAGTAGAATGGAGGAATCCCAAGAAAGAATTAAGAGTTTGGCATTGTTATATATGCCAGACAAGATTATATGGATTTTTTTTTCTTTTTGCAGGGACAAGACTCAACTACAAGTGCAGAGATGTGTATTATGAGTTTCTAGGCAAACCTTCTTAGGGATTTGCAGTTATATTCCAAACAGATCTTGCCTTTGATGTGGTTTATTATTACAAGGCCTATGAAACCTAGACGACTACTGACTCATATCACATGCTTTGATATTTTAGTTACAATAAAATAAAGGAGCTTCTCAACTATTGTGTATTAACATTGCATGAGAATCATCAGAGGTGAAAGGGGGTAGGGAAAAGGCAAACACCACTCCCTTTTTTCTTTTCTTTATGTATTTACAAGTTGAGCCAATCAATAATGCTTTTCTTTTTTCTTTTTTTTGAGTTTTCATCTGAGCAATGATGCCCATTCATGTTTGGTTTCGGTGCTACAGTCGCTCATTTATCCTCACCTTAAGCGGCTGATTTACTGAAAACTATACAAATTGGACCAATACCAACTTTTGTACAGGTTTCTTGACCAAATTTAGAAATCGAGTTCACTGAAACTGAAACAGCATTGTCTTTGGACCAAAGTATCTTAAAGCCTACTTTACCATCCATAACGCAGAATTTATGGTTGCTCGTTTGAACTCAACTCCTCACTTTGCTGGTCATGTCATTTACCACTCACAAGTAGGTTTTGTATAACTTTAAACCTAGTTTAACAAATAACCCAAGTTGGTTAATCGCTGCATCACCTCATCGACTGAATTGAAATAGAATATACATGTACAGCTTGAATGGTTTAGTACCATAGTAATCCTTTTGATGAGCAAATGTAACACCGAAAATCGTAACATGCTAAGTGAGCATGCACGCATAATAATCTGTATAGACCAAACAGAACATTGTCTTAAATGCATTCACGTAATCTCAAAAAGAAACTCAAATTCGACAATAATACAATCTCAGGCCTCCTCAATCAAAAAAGAAAGACAACGCAAGATCAATGTCAACTTGGCTGTGTCTAATTTTGTGAGATCTAAGGCCCAAAGACAGATATTATCATTTGGTTTAAGTGATGATGTGTTGAGATCCAATATGGTGCGGTTGTTTAGGACCAAACAATACTAAATTGATTCAACCACTAGCACTAGGAGGGGGTCAAAATATTAAAATGAAACAATAAACAATAATATACATCGGTTACCCTAAATGCATGCATGCTGCAATGCTAAATCCTCTTTGATCTGGCCAACTATAAGAAAATTAGTCTCAGACCACCTTTCAACTCAACTCGGCGTGACACTATTCGAACTATTGTACCGCTGCCTGGATCATACCATTCACCACAAAGATTTTGACAGATTTTAATTACAATACATCATAACCCAGTGACCCACCCGATTCATCTTCGTCATCTGCTCAACACAACCGCCTCATTATGTGCCTAACCGCCGTAAGAAACCACAGCACACCCAAGCCCTCCAATACCAATACCTCAAGCAACTTGACAACCCAATGTCACTTGCGTCGTGCTGAAGCCTTGCTGTCCATCCTTATTCTATCGGCATACATGGGCAACCGAATAATCTCATTAATCTCATTTAATAAGATTTCGTCTGTGATATTATCCCTTATACTTCGCATTACCTGTTCTTTGCATAAAAAAAAATCTTACTGCAGTTAGCTACGCAACAATATTTTTAAAAACTATTTCTCAACTTAGCAATGAGGCAGACAGTCTGACCGACCTTCTTGAAAGTATTGAAATCGTTTGGAGTCGACTTATCTGTCCTGATCCGCATATAGACCCACACCTGCTGATCAGGATCCCAAGAACACTCGATAATCTTCCCAGAGAATGAAGATGGAGGATCTGAAACATCTGCAAGTAATTCAGAGAATTACAAGAAAAGAAAATCAATACTGATGGTCATGACTTCAAATGAAGCAGAAGAACACAATAAACACAATTAACAGCAACCTCTGAATTCAACTGTATAGCTATCCATCAACTTCCTTTTTCCCCGTTCAAAGAGATAAAGTTGTGGACGATCATCACTGCTAATCTGTAGATGCATAAAGCTTTCAGTTTAGGATCAATGTCATCAAATTTCTTAAGCCAAATTTAACATAAAAAACCAATTAAAAGGAAAATAAGGCACAACCTCAAATAGAAAGTCAACAGAGTTTAGCCGAGCATATTTCCATTTCAGAAGACCTTCATGAGTGCGAGGTACATACGGATCATCCCAACCCTGGCAAGAAAAAAAACAGTGATTTTCATAACATTGCATGTGTAAGAAGTACCACAAAGTTTAAAGATGCATGGATGGGCAGGACATAGTGTGTGAAACTAGAAAAGATGTGGTTGGATGAATATATGTATAAATGCTGACATACTAAATATCCAATCAAAAGATCATTTACGTGACAAGAGAATTAGTAAAATAAAAGACTGAAAGATTTGAGATTCATAATCCAGTAGCCCTCTTCAATCACCTGAAAAATAAGACCATCTGCCTCATGAGAGAGCCTAGGGATAAATTCCTTCAAAACCTTATTTACAGTGGACAGCAACCAAAAATCCTTCCTCCGCACCTAATAACAGAATTAAACATATTCTCAGCCTATCTCCACAAAGATAGGAAATAGACCAGTATATTAAGAATCAGTTCTCCTCAATACGTACCCTGAAGGGTTCAAGGTCATATCGGTAATAAGGATTCCTGCTCTGGTAAATGTTCTGCCGTTCATAATTTCGAGGCTCAATCACTTCTTTTTCCAGCATTTTCCATCGTTCATAGAAGGGCCGCTGCATCAGATTTTTATAAGAGAAAATGGAGACAACATGATTCTGAAAATTAAAAAACCATTGTCTCTGAATTTCAATCTACTCTTAGATTTAATGGCTTAGCTCCACTGTTGAATTCCAGAACAAAAAGAGCAAAAGAAATCAACAAGGGAAACCAACAAAAGCTCCCTTCACAAACTTTATTACGTAATCATTACCCAAATGAATGACAAGCAGTTCCTAATCAAAATAATGTTTTTCGGGAATTGGGTTAGGGAGATCAAAACCTAGAGCAAACTTAAGACAAAAAGCATTTCTGACAAGCCCGACTAGAAATGTTTAAAACATAGTCTTCAGAAGCCTAGAGTAAAGTAAGATTAAATAACTATAAAGAAAGACTTCAACTCAACTATCAGTTAAGTAATATAGTTAAGATGCCAAATTGGACAGACAATAAAAAGAAAAAAATTGTAACAAATAAGCACAACCAACCTCTACGATAGAAACAGTGTTAATTGCCATCATATCATAAATGAGATATCGTCTCTCTTGCTTTTGCGAGTCTGGTAAGGTATCTATTACCATTTCACCATCAAGCAATGTGAAATGATGAGTTCTCTCCCCTATACCCTTGCAAATTGAAAATTATGTCAAATTAATAAGATTTGTAAAACACTAAATTCCCAAAGTTTTCCTAAGAAAAGTAGAAATGCAAATACATACTTCATTTGGGTGTCTGGCTGGAAACCTCATCTGAACCCTTCGGAAATTAAAACTCCTATCAATTAAGTAACAACCATCAACAGTTATTAACATCATATATCGTGTTCCATCCGCTTTCCAAGTGGCATAATAATAACGTTGCCTTAAAAGTTGTAGATTGTCCCTGTAAGCACAAACATTGTGAAATCATTTTGTTTTATAATAAAGATTCCAGACCAAAATATAATAATAACAAAATCGACTAAGTAGGACTAGCTCAACATTCACTTTATCCCAGAGGATATTAAGAAAGAAATTAACATCTAGAGGACCTGTTAAGTGAAACTGGATGTGATCCTGGAAATTGTGCATGTCCTCTAACCTGCTTTCAAGAAATGGGCATGCCAGAGATCATGTTAAACCAAAACTCTTATGAGTAAAACACAAAGAGAAAGAATTAACTGAAGAAGGAATTCAAGTTTTCAACAGTTTTGGCTTTAAAAAATGGTGAAGTTCTCTTAATGTCATCTTCCAGAGAAAATATTCTTATAATTTAGATATTATCATTACAAGTCATTCTACCATATTCAAAGCAAAAAAGCCTACTAACTCATCATTTAATTGCCCTCCAGGAAATCATCACATAAAAAGTAAAGCAATAAAAAAGGTGGACAAAAAAATTGTGAATGTTGTCTATCACAAATTTGATGAAAACTAGTTCTCTCTGAATCTCAGACTATGAATAAGTAGCTAAAAATATACTGATTTAAAGTGCATACCCCAAGATTTAACTTCAATGTTTGGTAGCAGAATGACCGCATTGATTCCAGTTGGTCACGAGGTACGTCATCTCCCAAAATGTCATCATTTGTCAACACTGCTTCTGTTTCATGATTCTCCTGATATCAAAAATGACTTATCAAAGCTGAAATCTAAATAAAATACTTGTTCCAAAACTTGAGCAAAACTGAAACAAAATATATAAAGCTAGAAGAAACATAAACAAGCATACCTCAGTATCAATTAGCAAGACCTTAACAACAAACCTTAATACAATTTGAAAGTTTGTCATAACACAACAAAATACCTCCTCTATAATCTACATGGTTAGGGGAGAAAAAGGAAACTGACCACCAGCAGAAGCTACACATGCTACCAACGAAGATAACCCCAAACATAATATTTATCAAAATATGTCCTTTACTGATAAAAAGGTAAAAATCTAACCTTATCCATATGGAAGAGAAACAAAAATCTAACTTCTATATGGAAGAGGCAATGGATGTAAAAAGCTTGATATATCAAAGTTCTTTTTAAAGCCCTTATGAAGCTAATACATACAAAAAAAAAAAGGGATGAAAAAACAACAATACTGCAAGGTCATCCATACAGGTAATGCAGCTGGACCTCCACCTCCGTCATCGTCGTCGTCATCTGCAACTGCATCACCATTGAGATCAAGGTCAGAAGACCTCTTCCACTCAGGAGTTGAAGGGCAGACGACCATTTCAGGCCTTCTTTCATGATAAAATGCATACAGAGCATCAATGTAGTCAGGTTTGTAGATTCCTGGAGCGCGTGCCTCAGAGAAAATTTTTATCGCCTGCACAAAAGGTAAAACAAAAAATGATGTTACGCTATGAATACCTAAATGATGTTTAAAAGATGAATGCAACAAAGAATAACTGACCTGAGTAACAGACATCGATTGTGATCGCATAAGATAATGAATAATCATGTATCCAGTACGGTTATGCCCATGGGTACAATGAACAAGAATATATTTCTTTGATTTTTGACGTAGGAGGAATTGCGACACCTGATAAACAAATTACGTGGAAAATGCATTAATTGGTTACAGCACATTAGGAATAAGTAACTCGTGAATCTGTAATAATTAGAATCTGAATGCCATAGGAAATAAGTACAAGTTCAATCAGAAGAAGTGGGGTGATTGGTGATCATGAGATAACATCTAACATATGTTTGAGATTACAAGATGGTAGCATGTTGGCTTTGCCAAGACAATAAGGAATCATATAATACCAGCCACAACTTTGGTCGTCAATTGATAAATGAACTGTGGGAGTTGGGACTTAAACTATCACAGGAATCACATTTAAGAAGAGAAAACAGCAGACATTCTAGTAGAAACGAGAAACAAGCATCATAGCAAAAGTACCTCATAAACAAAGGTATTTACAGCCACATTCTCAGGTACAGAATCTCTTCCTTTGCATTGAATCTAGAGCAAAAACCAAAAAATTAAAACAAAGCTGAAAGCAACAAGACAAGCAGTAAACTATACTAAACCTATGCTCACCTTTACATGCTTAATGCCTTCTCTCTTCAGGTCTGTAGTTTGATAGTAACGAGATGTGTTCGTCAAATCAATCACCAAACCAAGCTGAAAACAGAACATGCAGGTAAGGTAAAAAATATTCTCCAATTACCTAACTCATTTTACAAGTCTTATCCAACAGAAACTAATGTCTAACTTAGTTGTGTAACATGCACAAAGGCATTGTTGCACATCCTTAAAATAAATAATTTTGTAAATCATGAATGGTACAAGCATGTCCACTACCTAGCTTTATATAACCAGCTTAGTCCCTATATGCATTTTCATAACATGAACCTCCATTTGAGGATTTCTAGAGTCCTTCACAAAAAATTTTGACGCGTCACTTATATGATAGAGATGATGACAGAAAAGATCCAATTTGCATTTTATGGGATAATCAAAAAGATATTAACATTGTCAAAGCAACATTGTCTATATACCTTTCTTCCTAGAACTCTTTGCTGATGAATCACTTGCTTAAAAGAGTATCTTTTACCAGGAGGAACACAGTCATTATAAGCCTCACCAAGTGGAACCTTGGAAGGAATAATACAGCCTATTTCCTGACCAACTGAAGGACAATCCAGCCAACCTGCAAAAAAGATTAGAAAAGGTTTTTTTTTAAAAATGTGATGTCTTAAACAACAATGTAAATTTGAAATATTAATAAATCAATCAAATCATCAACTTAAGCACAAAAATGAAATGACTAACAATAAAAAAAATACAGAACAATACCAAACATAAACGTCAAAGCACTACATTATTTGGCAATGGAACACCAAGATTATTAAAAATAAATTGACAGTAACCCCGAGACTAGTTAGCAATTAGTGTGCAATGTCAGCAGTCTTACCAGGAGGGATCCTGCTTTTATCATAAGACCTGGTATTCCTATTTTGATAAAAGTGATCATGTACAGGAGGCTGAGAGACATGGACTGGCCGGTCATCCGATCGGTCTCTTCTCAATCTCTTCCGTCTTTCTTCACGTTCCTAAAAGAAGCAAATTCCATTACCATGCATGAATGAAAAGTGATGCAAAAATATGAATATTAAAAACCTTTTAAAAAGTGAATCAAAAATATCACAGCATAACAGGAATAAACTAGACAGGAAACAGATAAGGGAAACGTAAAAGGAAAAAGGAAAGAGTAAGTGAACCTGCGTGTTAAATAATAATTACAATAAAAAATTATGAACACAAACATCTATATAAATCCTTTGAAGAGGAAAGAATTTTCAGCATACACAAGCCACCACGTCCCTTCACAACTAGATTTTAACTTTTTAAGTAGCCAATAAGTGGCTACCACTCCAAATCAACTACATTAACCCAGACAACTTCAGCATCTCATGCTCACATGAAACCAAAAATATCTGCTTCATCTACAACACTACCTTAGCCTATCCCTCATTGCTGAGAATGATTCATTCTGACACTACCTAAATCATGCTTACTAGAATTCAAAATAAATAAACAAAGGCCAGCACTATTCCCAATCAATGATAGATGAAAACAAATAAAAGATTCAGAGAAGTACCCGCCGCGAAATTTCAACTGCAGATTCTACATGTTCTTCTTGTGCAGAGTAATGTTCAATATGTCTTTCATATATCTCTTCATCATCTTCAGGTACCGGTGAAGCATTTAAGTCCATACTAGCAATCATTCAGCATCTACCAAACACCATGAACTAAAAACCTATCCGAAAAGGTAAGAAAGATGAAAACAAATAAAAGACATCTATTCTCAGGAAGAAAAATCATTAATCAATTGATGCTAAATCATTAAAAATAAAATGGCTAGCTCTCTCCTAGCAAATAAATTGGTCAATATAAGAGCAAATCCACCTAACAGCTCTAGCACTTTTCCCTCACACTCCCCCTCACTTTAGGTGCCTTATGCTTTGTTTTTCGTTTTTACTATAAATTGTTTAGCCAGTGAACGAAACAAGCAAAACCAATTCGAAAAATCCTAACAAATAAAAATACACGCAAGCAACTACAATCCTTTCGGCAGAAAAAGAGAAAATCGAAAAGAAAAATACGAAATTAGGTTTAAACTCACCAGAAACATGAAATCAACGTAGAAATTGCATCAAAAAGACGATCCGCAACGTCGTTGGAGACGCTAAAGTAAACTTGATTTCCTCTCTATTTATTTTTCTTCCCAGAAAACAAATTGAATCTCGTGAATCAAATAACCACAATACACTTGTTGTGTAAGCTGCAACAACCCTACAATTAGGGTTAGGGTGGGAATGCCCTCCGGGGTTCTCTGAAAGTTTTCCCTTCGAAACCCTAGAGAGAGGAAGTAAATTTGTTTTTTGAAATAGAAGAGAAAGATAGTAGTAAATAAGCCCCCCAAAAATAAAAAGCTTAATAAATCAGTCCCGTGCCCGGAGAGAGAAGAATTGAAACGATCAATTTTAATTTATTTATTTAATTAAACAAATCACAGTATATTTAATTATTTTTGTATTTGATTAATTTTAGTAGACAAACTTTGTGGTGAAGTCTTCTCCCCCCGCCCTCCTCATCATTCTTTTCAGTTGGTTTTCTTACTAGCTTTTTAGAATTTGCCTCATATCCTTTTATTTTTTATAATAATAATTATATAATAATCAATTTTTTATACCAAGCCTAATTTACTCATAGCCTCCTCCAGCCTTTAAATAAGAGAATAATATGCTTCAGTGAACTCGAATCTACGTACTCATACACTGAAAACAATATCGATATCAATCGAATTAATACTCATCCACAATATATAAACAATTTTAGTTGTAATAAATTATAAGTATTGATTTGATTAATTTTTAAACTCAAATTAATTCACGCATAATTTTTACAAAGGCCTCATTAGCTATCTATCTTTTATATAAGTATTCTAATTGGGTAAATTTGAAATATATGCCAATTTTGAAAAATAATTTGAGTTTTAGGTCGATTTTTCTAATATTTAGAGAAATGGGTCGGTTTTATGACCATATTAGGTCAAATGCATGTGATTAAACAAGTAAAGGTGAGCTATCCAGACAAAAACACCCTTAGTTGTATTTTAGCCCTTGTCGAATTAGTGTCACGACACCACAAAATTGGTGTCACAACAACAGACATCGAATGAGATTTCTTTGGCCTCGAAATTTGGTGTTGCTACGTTGGATGTTGGTGTTGCAACATTGGAGTTGTTCTTTAGATTCTTTGGCCCAAAACAATGTCCCTCCACACTCAATTAACCCATTAGTCGTTCCCTAGGCTCGGATTGGCCTTACGAGTCATTAAAATACCTAAACATGTGTAAAAACACTTATTCTATTGAAATCAAATTACTTTAAAACAAGCTTATTGACTGTAGAAAAGAGTCTAATTTGCCACAACAAATTGTGGCAAATCAACATGTTGTGCCGCAACCTAATATACGCGTCACTTTCGATAGGGGACCCGAAATACAAGTCGCGATTGAACGACGTGGAAGCCTCTGGGATCGTACACACATTAGGTATTGTATACGACATATAAGGTCTAACTACATTGACCGATATCATAAGGATGTTGAGTGGCAACAAGTTATTAGCATGGGTATGTAGTTGTCACCATTTCCTATATTATTCTTGAACATATACAATGTTTGCATTCATGGATATACTCTTTATTTATGTCGACCGAGTATGAGCTCATCCAATATCGTTCATGAAATGTTGGAGAACTTGCGGGCTATAAACTTAGCCAGTGCGAGATACCTCGATAGGACACCCAAGGAGCAATGAACTCAATCATATGATGGAGGTCTACGATACGGGCACATGACAATTAACCTAGCGGAATGCATAAATTCTATATTGAAAGGGACGTGTCATTTGTAGATAACCTTGATGGTCAAAGAAACATATATCTTCTTAGCAACCTTATTTCCAAAACGAGTGAAAAAATATGTTAGATAGATAAAATACGGTCACGTTTGGTGCAAGGATGTGATGAAAGAAATTAAAGAAAATGTAGAAAGAACGGACTTTATGTCTGTAGTGTGTCACTCAAGTCGAAATCAAATATTTTGGATTATGGAGTTTCATAGACCTGACGAAAGTATTATCAAGGGATCGTATCGTGTATACCTGGGATGAAAGACCTACAATTGTGGAATATTTCAAACACTTTGTTTTTCATGCATAAATGCAATTGTTGCATGTGCCTCGGCATGTCTAGATTGCATGAATTATGTTAACGAGGTGTACAAACTAAAACACGTATATAAAGTATGGAAATCTAAATTCCTACCAGTCCTAAATGAAAGTATGTGGTCATTTGTATCGAGCGCTCCATTCAAGTTGGTACTGAATACTTCGTTGCGTTACAAGCCAAAAAGTTGGTTGAATTCTACTCGAATACGAGACAATATGAATATTCGGGAGAGGACAGACCAACCGAGGTTATGCAGTTATTGTAAGAACCAATGACATACTAAGCCAACATGTTTGCACTTGGGGGAAACATTGAGGACAAAATCTAATTAATGCATTTATTCATTTTTTATAGACATACAAAAAAAATCAAACATTGATATATTATTGATGTAAAATACAGTACAATACAATATAAACATTTTTTTCATTTTTTCATAGATTGTAAATGAATAAGTATATACTACTAATATGAAAAATAGAATAAAATACAATAGCCTAATTTTTTAATTTTTTTTCTTAGATTATAAATAAGTATATTATTGATGTACAATGCAATAGATAAATTTTTTTATATAATTAGAATAAGTACATTATGGACGGAAAAAATGTAATACAATACAAATTAAAAGTTAACAATATAAATGATGATTTACATGACAAAAATTTAAAAAAAAAATCATCGACGTCGTCGGGCTGAATGTATGTCACAACCTAGTGGGTGTTGGTTGCAAGAAGGATTTCTTCATAGTTGGGATTCCCACTACTCATCTTCTTCATCTTCATATTCACCTCGAGCTTCATCTTATTCTCATTCCTCTGTGCTTAAGTGTTGTTTCGTCCTAGGTTTCCATCGTATATCGTCCGTTCGAGTAACAGGTAGTTGCGAAGATGAGCCACCTTGGTAGAGCAATGACACCGAGGGTGTTTGCGACACTATCAGTGGATAAATGTATGATGTCGCATAATCCGGTTACGGATAAAATGTTAAAATTGTCAGAGATGGCGAATACGTCGATGTTGTTGTCGGTATTGGTGCTCTCTATGATGCTGGGGATAGAGGTGGTGCAAAAAATACACCTGCAAAAGGTTTTGATACATGGTACGGTGATGCATAATGTGGTTCTTGTGTATAAAAATGAGGTTAGTGAAAGCACCAAAATAATATAAATCATACTAACTAGAAGGTGATGCAGTCATCAGTGCCACATGTAGGGTTGGAGCTGATGATGACTAGGCATGTACTCTCGACCAAGGATTCATGTGGGGTCGTCTTGGCCTCTTACGATGACATTGCCTAGTCTTTTCCTCCTTCGGAAATAGATATGACTTAACGTGATGTCTAAATCATGTCATATAATCCTGAGAGGTCACCAATTCCAGTGTGAGAATTGGTCCGCACATAGGTATAAAATCGTACCTATGCTCCCAAATGTAGATATATTTGTTGTGGAATTTCGCCCAATCTTCGTCAGTTCTCCCCCGCAAGTTGACTTTGTGCAGTTTTTCGTTGTCCTAGGGTGACAGTGGAATACTTTGCCTAAACTCGAACTAGCACATGACTCGATCGAATTCGTGCATCTCCACCATTGCGAAAACCATCAATGGCACCTTGACGTGCTAGATATTGCAATTGACCAAAAATTCGACCGAGATGCATTATTGAATTCTCGAATCAGCGTATCACATCCATTTAAACTATAGTACGAATTTATAAATTTTATTATCTACCTAATATTAACTTTCAAATCCTTATGTAAATATTATATAATTTAAAATTCAAAAATTAACCTCAGCTTCTAATCGTTGATCTAACAGTAGTTGAATATCTTTGAGTTTGTCCACTATAGTCACATGACTCGCCTCATTGTTTCATCTTTTCAAATAATATGTTATTTCAAAAATATAATAATGAAAGAAATATTATGATAATTATATTATCAAATGAATTTTACCTTATTACGAGTGATAAAAAATAAGGGGTATTATTCGAGGACATAAAAATGGTAGCTGGTACCATGCCCCTGACTACAAAAGAAGTATGCAGCCACCGATTTTAATTTTTTGTGGTTGCGTCGCCCGTCACATCTCTCAGTACAATGTGACCAACGCAGTTGATCTCCAATTGAGTCATCCCGATTCTTTCAAGTCGACGAATTGTAGTAGCCACCTTAAATGTACTAGATTTTGAGATTTATAGGGCATTAGAAGACCCACGATTAATCTCAATATGAATGTTCGAGTGTATTGTTCTCTTTCAACGACACTCGCGGAGTTGTCAATATAATTGAAAATTTCTTCCAATCATTTCAACTCTATCTGACTACCAAAAAACTTGTACGACACTTTGCCTAATAGTTGCTCGCAAATTGCGCTCCAATCGTCAACAATCACTACCCCCGTAACGACTGGCCCATCCAGTAGTAAGCCGAGTTGTAAAGCTACATCCGCACGGAAGATGAAATGTGTGTTTCTCGGGTTTCCATCTTTCCACCAAAACGCTGATAAATTAATTTAGCAAGATGCTTTTTCTGTTTCTCTCTCCAAAATCGATTTATTTCCCTAAACATCCAAAATTAATCTAAAACCCTTATTATTTTCTAAAATGACATATACTTCAAATTTACCCCTAATTAATATATTAATTACTACATGATATATTTTTATTTAAAAAATACTATAAATACACTCCAAAACTAAACTAAATCACATATAAAACTTATGTTCAAATCTTAAGTGGATGCAATTTTGAGTTTAATCTTTAGACAAGATTTATCCGCTGTGAAAAATAAAAACACTTCAAAAAAAGAGATTTTCTTCCCTTATTTTTTATTACCCTCGTATGTATGAGCTTGGCAAAAGATTAAAGCTCGGTCCGATAATGCTTTTGAAATGACTAAAGAGAAAGCATTACTAAACATTTGATCACTTTTTCACTCAAATTGAAAAATTAGAAAAATGCACTTGATTGGATTCGAATCCAAAATGCTATTAATTTTTAAAATATAATCTAACATTTTAAAGTTTGATTTTTCAATTGTATTTTTTTTATAAATATATTTGTTATAAGCTTTTGAATTTGTATTGTGAATATGTTAAAATCTAATATTTATTACACATAGGAAAAATCCAATTTTAGTTTCAAATTGGGATATATACATCGTGGTACGTAGGACGTAGTTGTAATTTTCTTTTCAACATTGTAGTTTTTTTTTTTTTTTATTAAATTCAACATGGTAGTTTTAACAACACTACTTTGGGCGTTTTCTATAAAGAGGATGATATCTGTCCAACCACCAGCTGCTCAAAATCAATCCGAGCCCCGACGCCAATAAATTGTACTAATATAGTTCTTATACACGTTTTGTGTTGAATTGATTATTTTTTTGTATTAAATAAAAATTTTAAAGTTGAAATATTTTCTAAGTTTTTATATATTTCGTACATTTGAAATTTAACTCTCAAACTTTTATTTTTAGGAATATAATTTTTTACTTTTCGGATTTAAAAAATTTAGGTGTAGTTGTTATAACTTTTGAAATTTTTATATTGAATTCTTTAGTGTGAAATTAAAAATAAAAATAAAAACTTGATAGTCATATAATAATAAAAATATCGTTGAAATACTTTTTATGATCAAATTATTAAGGTATTCAAATTATATATAACCACGTAATGTTTTAACCGAATAGTTAATGATATTTACTATTTGGGTTAATTAAAAATATTATAAAAGTATAAAGATCAAATTATGTAAAAAATTAAAGTATATAGAATAAATTTTAAAATTAAAATATATTATAGGTACCAAATATGATATTTAACTTTTTTATAAAATGCAAAAGAAGGAAAGAGGGCATTGGATTGCTGCCCCATTATGGCAGCATAAGGAAGGTCCACCTTCCTTTTATATATATATATATAGATATGAAAGTGTAAATAAAGTCGGTAGTTTACTATATATATGTCAAAATTATCCTTTGCTTGGGGCAGGCAGGCCTCGTTGTCATGATTTTACAGTTCCATCACTCTACGAGGACTGCATTGATTCCAAATTTGTGAAGAGAATCCGGGAATGGATATTGGAGAAGCACAAGTTTAAGCTCATTTTTCTTAATTTTGCTTTGTGCATGTGTAAAAAGAATATAAGCTTGGTTAATGCTGAATTTACTTATATTATGTAGAGAGTTTTGAGTGCAAAATTGTTGAGGCATGGATCAAACTAAGCGGAGAAGGTGATAAGGTGAAGAGCTGTCAAAGAAGGCGGTCGGAGGAGGAAGAAGATAACAGGTAGAGTATGTGTGTAAGGGGAGAGAGAGAGTGTTTTCCGTCTTGCTAAAGCTTTGGCTTTCATATACCCTTAGCTCCTATCCTAAGGTGCCACGTGTTAGACTTTTATGAGTGGGTTAGAGACAAGTGATTAAGTGATTTGTCACTATAAATAAGTTTAGGTAAGATGGCGATTGAACGTGCTTTTAATAATATCAAATAAGACGTGATAGTTAAAATTAAAAATTACGATTTATAAATGGAACCCTCATGAATGTTATGTCGAGGATTGTGTTTGAAGGATTGACCGAGCTTAGTGCTTGATATTAGAGATGAAGGTACAACAAAAATGTTTTCTAATGTTGAACGAAAGCGAAAACGAACACCATTTTCATGCTATTACAAGAACACCAAACCTACAAGAATTAGGCGTATAGATAAACCACTTCACATTAGACATTAACATGAAATTCCTAGTTAAACGTTAGCTTTGCATCTGGAAATGATCAGTCTTCATATGAATCCTATCACTTATCAATGCTAATTAAACTACTACCAATCAATAGATGTTAAAATAATAAATATGTGTCGCAACTAATATGTTTATTTTTTTTATATTAAATAGAACCTAATACAATAATCACATTGTATCAATTAAAAATAGCGGATTCTTTGCAAACATTTGCAAACCCTCATTCCTATTAAAAACTAAATTTGCGAAGCGATCTGCTTCTGTGTTTTCTTTCCTAAAAACATATAAAAGTTCGCATTACACCATTTTCACCAAAATCTGCCGAATACGTTTGATAAGTGTTGAATATGATAGCCTTGAGAATGCCTCTTTAATGGATTGAATATTGACCAAATTGACACTAACTATTGGCCTAATCACTAATGGCAACTTGTTGAATCACTGTGAAACCCCTTTTGCTAATGGAAAATGCTTTTGCGCTAATATGAAAGAATGATAGATGAGTGTGTAAGCATGAAGGGCTTGTGTGACCGTGATTGGCAGGTCTCTTTTTGCTAGGCAAATAGGGCTTCGAATGCCATGTCCTGAAAGAATGTTTGGGTCCTCCATCCACTGTTTCTTTTTTATCTGCTATTGAAGACGACAACATATTTAAAATGTAAAATAATATAATCATAATACAAAGGATATAAATATATCAAAATTTATATGGTAAGATTTGTTGTTGGTTTAGATGTATAGTAAGAATTTAATGTATAAAAAGTCTACACTAATATATTGGTACGTTGAGGATGCTAAATTTGTTACCAAAGTTTTTCAAACTTTTGAGGGTTTGATAAAAAAGAATTTTTTTTTTTTGCATATTCCCTTTAGAGAATAGCTTGGCCTTAACTTTTAACAAAAATACCATTTTCTATACAATTTGAGTATATAAATTCATATATATCGCTCTAATTACTCAAAATATACATCCTAGAATAAATAATTCATAATTGTCTATATCTCAACAAAAAAATTACAGATTGCATTTGATTTTTTTTTGAACAATCTCATTATATATTTTTAATCGTGCACTCATAAATAGGAGGAGTTCGAACTATCCTCTTGCATTAACAATAATATCCATACCAATTACGTTAAGAATGAATCGACAACAAAATGTTAAAATAATTATGATAAAAATTTCTTATTTTTAGTAAGTTTTGAACAGTTACCATGATTTAGAGATTGACTTCTGTTAATGGTAAGTATTAGCATATGGTATTAATAAAAAGGTTGACCAATGACCATACGTTATATTCTACACACCACAATTCAAGTATTTATAATTATTATGATTCATTTCCAACAATGAAATAAAAACCCAAACAGGCCGTGCCTCGTACGTTCGGAAAAACCCATAAAAACAATGTCATGTCATCTCTCCATTTGCCTTTCGTCAATTTTCATGCATTATAGAAAAAGTATGGCAAAGCCTATTTATTAAAGAAAATTTTCGTTTCATTTCCGTTGAGTTGCTTCATTGTCTCTTCTTCTTCACTTTCCTTCTTTTTCTCTTTTAATATTTCCGGTGACACCATGCCGTCGGTAAGTGCAAACAGCAGCCCAAAACAAGGTGGACACATTACTACAAGACGACGTGTGACAGAACTTCCGACATCAGGGTCCGACAGCAATTGTTCATCTTCTTCTAATTTAAACTGTTATTACAACGACGAACAAACCGACAACCCCGGTTACCTTCCTTCCGGTTCTTCCTCCTCCGGCCAACACATAAGATATCTGCTCCTGCTGCTTCACAGGAATTTGTTATGTTCTTGGCTGTGTGTTGACAACACGTGTCATCATCATGCAGTTAATATAGTTCCCGGTTTGAGATCCGGCAGGGACATGTGGCGTAAAATCCTCGGAGTCGTGTTGTTGATGATATCTATTTCGGTTTTCTTCAAAGTCACGTTCCTTTGTAGTCGCGTCGAGATCAACGGTAAATGGAAAAACGAAACTGGGCTGTTGATCTTACAGGCGTTTAAAGATGATTGGACATTGGCCCAACGCGCCGTCGCCGAGACTCAACGCTCCGTGCCCAAACGCGTCCTTGAAAGGGTCTCCGTAAGTTGAAAACGAATGCTTCTTTGTTATTCCTCCTTTTTGGCGTTGAATATGTTGCCTCTTGACTTTTTCTGGGGTACTGTAGCTTTGCAGCATGTCACGTTCTTGCTTCCTTACAACATCAAGTATGTCATGTTCTTGCATTATTTAATTTGCAGACCCCAGAAATTTGGATGAAACCAGACAGTGACAATTATCAACAATGTATATCTCGGCCTAAGAATCGAACAAGTATGTCATATTCCTTTCTCAACTTGTAAGCACATGCATATATGTATATGAAATATTTGTTAATCTGACATAATTAAATTCAGGGGTCGAATCAACGACTAATGGTTATATCATCGTTCATGCAAATGGAGGACTGAATCAAATGAGAATAGGAGTAAGTTTAATAAACTTCATTTTAACCTTTTGGTGTTTTCCAAAAGCTAATCTGTATTAAACTGCAGATCTGTGATATGGTTGCTGTTGCTAAGATAATGAATGCCACCTTGGTTCTTCCTTCTCTAGATCATGAATCATTTTGGACTGACCCAAGGTAACATTAAATATTTAAATGTCACCTCTCTTATTTGTATAAGCTTAAAACGATTAACCTTCTTTTTAAATTTCAACAGTGATTTTAAGGATATTTTTGCTTGGAGGCACTTCATCAATGTTCTGAAAGATGATGTTAAGATTGTTGAACATCTACCTGTTAAATACACGGCAATAAAGCCTCTTGTAAAGGCCCCTGTTTCCTGGTCAAAGGTATAGAAACCTTTGATGATACTTGGTTTACTTTATGTTATCTGGAATGGTGTCTTATGGATGCTTTCATTTGCAGGCTAGTTACTATAGAAAGAAGGTGATGCCATTACTAAAGCGACATAAGGTAATCAAGTTCACACATTCTGATTCTAGGCTTGCTAATAATGGACTACCAACTTCAATTCAAAGACTAAGGTGCCGTGCCAATTACGAGGCTCTTCGCTATACGAAAGAGGTAGAGGATCTCGGGACGACTTTAGTCAGTAGATTAAAGAACAATAATAAACCATACATTGCTCTGCATTTAAGGTACGAGAAGGATATGCTTGCATTCACAGGCTGCATCCATAACCTTACTGAACAAGAAGGTGATGAGCTCACAATTATGAGATACAATGTTAGACATTGGAGGGAGAAAACGATTGACAGTGAACAACGGCGACGTCAAGGTGGATGTCCAATGACACCTAGAGAAGCAGCCTTGTTCCTCAAAGCATTGGGGTACCCATCCAGCACGCCTATCTACATTGTCGCAGGTGATATTTATGGCCGCGATAGCATGACAGCTTTCCAATCAGAGTATCCAAATGTCTTGTCTCATTCTACTTTGGCTACTGAACAAGAACTGAAACTGTTAAAGCCATATCAGAATCGCCTAGCTGCCTTGGATTACATTGTTGCACTTGAAAGTGATGTCTTTGTTTATACCTATGATGGGAATATGGGAAAATCAGTACAAGGTCATCGACGGTTCGAAGGGTTCCGAAAGACCATCAACCCTGATAGGTATGGAGAATGAAACTATTTGTTGAAACCAGTGACATTAGGACAAGTGTTCTAAGTTCTAACATTGTTGTTTTATTTCAGACAAAATGTTGTCAAGCTCATTGATCAGCTGGAGGAAGGTGTAATATCTTGGGAACAGTTCTCTATGGAAGTTAAGAATTTACACTTGGACAGGCTTGGAGCACCGTACCTAAGACAACCGGGAGAGTCACCACGACTAGAGGAGAATTTTTATGCAAATCCCCTTCCTGGTTGCATATGTAGCAGATCTTTGGAGCTTGAGCAGAATTTGAGTTCAGTTCAAAGATAATAGTACCCGTTTGTGTGCTGTTAGAGGACCAAACAAGCACCTTAGTTAAGTAGAGCAGGTGATGTAGAATTCTGAGGCAAATCAAGTTAGTTATACAGGCACGCTCTCACACATGTCACAATGGAATCAGTGTATTCATTATTCTTTCAACAACTTGGTTGTTAAAAAAAAAGAAGCCTTACCAAATTAAACTCCTACGAACTGGGATGTAATATTGCTATGATGAAAGTATGGTGGGGAAAAGGAGACAAAAAGAATCTGGAAGATTCTGTTAGCCGAATGTTTTCCTACGGAGAGAAACAAGAAAGGGCTTTGTACAGATTTCTGTCTTTATTGATTTCAGAACAGCTTGCAGTTGTGTTTCAAATTGATTCTTTCGCAATATCAGGTTTAAATTAATGGAAAACAAAGGAATTGAAATCGGCCTGCACAGCTGGGTTTAAAATAATATTTTAGCTCGTATGCATTGTTAGAGGCTTAGAACTGCTGGCCATTTCCATGCATGTTGGCATGATCCTGTTTTTAATCTAACCAAAAGTTTTGCCTTGTCACCCTCAAATCAGGGGTATTCAACATTGCAGAAAGTTTACCGAAAACCAAGAAAAAAACACAACTGATGGAACTTAAATCCTTCAAATCTGCAAGAGGAAAAGGCAAAACACAAGGGGTTCATACAATGACCTTCTTGACTTGCTGCCATTGCCAACAAAAAGAATCCCATAAAATTTACAGAACAAGGGCAAGTTCATCTTCATTTTGAATTACAATATAAAGTGTATTTCTTTATATCCATAAACAAAAATACTGCTCTTTTTTTCATTTGCATCTTATTCAAGCCAAATACTTCTCCAGTTTCTCCACCTCTTCTTGGCTTCCAATATAAAGTGGTACACGTTGATGGATCTGTTAGAACAACACAAGAAACAGAACCCAAATTACTAAACTTACCAGCAACAACGAATCACAAACCAATCAGTAGGTTTTAAGTGTTTCTCACCTCAACGGGTTGGATATCAAGGATTCTTTGATGTCCATCAGATCCTTTCCCACCAGCTTGTTCCACAATAAAGCTCATTGGTGCACATTCATACAAGAGTCTCAGCTTACCATTTTTGCTCTTTTTGTCTCTGGGGTATCCGTAGATTCCACCGTATAGCAGTGTCCGGTGAAAGTCTCCAACCAAGCTTCCAATGTATCTAGCTGAATAAGGCTTGCCACTAGGGCCAGGGTCTTTAAGGTCATCAATATACTTCTTCAACTTGTCATCCCACAATTGGTAATTCCCTTCATTGAATGCATATATTTTCCCGGCTTTTGGTATCTGAATTTTTTCTTGAGTTAACACGAATTCACCATACATTGGATCCAAGGTGAACGCGTACACTCCATTCCCTAACGTGAGCACAAAGATTATAGAGCTCGAGTACATGCAGTATCCAGCAGCTAATAGATTACTCCCTGGTTGGCACACATTCACAACACATCTTTGTTCTGCTGAACCAAGCTGCAGGTCATGCATGTAACAATGAAGCTTTTATCTCAAAATTTGCATATAGGATGGAAAATTCATACAGGCTACTTACAGTGGAATCATCATCTATTTCTGCTAGGCATTCATCGTTGGGACTGTATATCCCAAAAATTGAACCTGTTGAAACAGCAGCATCAATGTTGGATGATCCATCAAGAGGGTCAAATACCACAATATAGTTCCCAGAGTAACTCTCTTCCACTGCCACTGGCACATCTTCTTCCTCTGATGCTATAATCCCTGTCCTTCCACTTGATCTCAAACAGTTAGAGAACACCTGTAAATGTAACATAATTTAATTGCAAAACATAGTTCATGTCATAAACTGTAACACATGGTTGATGACAGTTTTTTTTATAACAATACCTCATTAGAAACGACGTCGAGCTTCTTTTGATCCTCTCCTTGAACGTTGACAGCTCCTTGAACACCAGTCAAGTTTGAAATACTAGCCCTTTGAACCAAAGAAGCAATTTGCTTACAGGCCATGGAAATGCTGGAAATGACAATAGTGAGCTCAGCATCAATAGTACCCGTCTGTTCCTGCTTCAACAACCAACCTGTTAGTGTCTGGATTTCGAACCCACTTTTCTTGGTTTCTGCCTCTGGTGTTGTCCCCACAGCCATGCACCTAACATGCCTTCTCTTGATACTGTTGTTACTGCCATTGCCATTGCTGGGGCATGACACGGAGGTCTTGGAATCAAATACGCATAGCTGAAATGGTGACAGCCGTGACAAAGAGCGGGAACTTGATACCAGTAGTTGAGATGATGCTGTTGCTGCCACTGCTGCAACCATTATTGTGATTCTCTGCGCTTTTTCTTTTTTTTTTTGCTTCTTGTATGATGTTTTTATTTTTGTTTATTATTATTGTAATCTCATGTGTTACAGCAGCCCAACACTGTCGATTGGGATTGTGTTGTGGATGTTGAAGCTGAGAATGTGAGGTTCCCAACGATTCTTTGTTTAGTTTTGGGACCCCACTTATCCTCCTTTGCATATCCAATTTTGTGATCATGCTTCATTTTAAATGTCCCAAGTGGCAGTTTAAAATTTGCAAGTGGTATACTAAATACAAAGTTGGTTGCGGATATATGGGTTTTTGTTGGTGCCATTGAAGTCCAACTTTCTTTGCCCTTCAACTCATAACAAAAACCGATGCTTTGGGTTGGGTGGGTGGGTGGGTTTCACATATCATCTTTCACCAAGCAGTTAGTCTGACTTTCAACAATATCGAGTATTTTTTTTAGTGGGGTTATATTTTTCATACCCTATCGAGAATCAACGTGTCATAAGCAATTGATCAATGAGCTTAGTTCACAGTGTTGAAAGTGTCTCGATTGATGAACTGGCAAAACTCAAGGGAGAGAAATTAATTTAGAGCATGTAACAAATATGGAGTTTACCTGTGTGCAAGGCAATTGAACCATTAACATGAGGCTTATAAGTCACTTATTTGCAACCATAGTACCACTTGAACAATTTTTCAAAACAAAATTTCAAAGTGTTATCCACTAAGCAATTGGAGCTTGGAGTGCCTTGGTTGGTAGACCTGTGAACCAAGCCCATCAGGCAGCCAGTCGCTCACGACACAGTGGCTCTCGGTAGAGTATGAGAGACAAAACCTCTACCAACCAATTACCCAATAGACAACCCTTCGAAGATTTCTCTTGAAAAAATCAACCTCTCAACAACAATAAAAAAACCAATAATCGGAATTCAGACCTACCCAAACTCAAACTAGCACAAACCCTAAATAAGTTAAACAAGTAATCTCTTGTAATTAACAAACAAGTAATCAGAGTTTTAGAACCTAAGACATCCTTAGAGACTAAGACAAAAAAAAAAGGTGATGACGAGATTACTGTCGAACAAACACGTGTTGAAGTACCAAACAAAGAAAAGAATCGACTCATAAACTAAAATCAACGAAAAGAACAAATAAAGACATGATTTTATAATACTGAAAACGAAGATTAAAACCAAAGAATCCCAAGAGGGGGAGAGAGAGAGAGAGAGAGAGAGACTGGTAAACGGCATTGGCATCTTCAATGATAAAGCTCAATTCTTCGTTTGTAACTTGTAAGCTAATTAAGAACCCAAATTAAAATAAACTAGAGGCTAAGTTAAAGAACCCTATTGGTTCCATACACTTCACATTTCATTCATTTCTATATAATCTACCTATCACTCTACGTGCCTCACAACAATCTAGCTTGGATATTATCACTTTAACTATGGCTTCTTTCAAATCCCTCTTGTTTCTCTTCCTTTCTTCTCTTTTGCTCCATGCTTCCCTAGGTACGTTAATCTTCACATTTATTTTTAAAGACAACATTAATATATATTTTTTTGATAAAAGAGACAACATCAATATTCACGTTACATAATTGGTTTTTTTTTTTTTTTGTAGCTGAGATTGTTTGCGAGGATTTGCCAAGGGATGTGTGTGCCTTTTCAATAGCAAAATCTGGGAAGAGATGTTTGTTGGAAACATCGGTGAAGAAAGGCAGCTACGAATGCCGAACTTCGGAGGTGGTGGTGGTGTCGATGGCCGATTATATCGAAAGCGATGAATGTGTACGTGCTTGTGGGGTTGATAGAACTTCCACCGGGTTTTCATCCGATTCCCTTCTCGAACCACAATTCACTGCCAAGCTTTGCTCTCCGGCTTGCTACCAATACTGCCCCAACATTGTTGACCTTTACTTCAGTTTGGCGGCCGGTGAAGGTATTTTAGTTTCCAATTTTTCATGCATGTTTTTACACGTACGTGAAAGTTACTGCTTTGCTTGTGATTCAATCAAAGGAATATATTCTACCAGGAATTAAAGTTAATGTATATTCTACACTTGTAGGAGTGCTTCTGGCAGATCTCTGTGAGGCTCAGCGCACCAACCCTCGGCGTACGATGATCGAGCTCTTGAGCTCTGGTGCTGCCCCTGGTCCGGTTTCTAGTGAATCAGGGTCATTATTCGGTGTTGCTCCTGCCTCAGCTCCGCTGTGATGAAGTTACGGGCGATACGTAAATTTTGGTTTGAGGAATAATATCTTGATATGATTGGAGTTCAGGGAGGGCTATACGTGTGCTATCATGTTAGAAAAAGGAAAGGTTAAAACCATGAACAATTAATGGTATTAGTAAAAATATACTATCGATCTTTTTGTTTATAAATGCAAATTATACCAGGCAGCCTGGCTTAGTTATACAAGGAAAAAAGAAAGGGGGGGTAAACAAATTAGCTTACATCACCAGGTAACCAGCACACGAAAACAGCAAGAAAAAATGGGAATGCCATGTGCTAGATCCTGTCAACTTCAGCCTTTTTTTGCTTGCAGAAATCATAGTTTCAAAGCAACACCAACGGGCCACAATTCCTACCCCTTTTTACTTTTCATTGTATTTTATATTCTAAGTCCCCCACCTGCAATCCTGTCTTGAAATGAAATATAAAACATTTAAATTCTCACTTTAAAAACTAGTTTATCTCAATAGCCTTCGGCATCGAGAGACCTACAAATAAAATTTTCACCATTTCACACAATGTTGAGAGAAAATCCAGTATTCCAACAGTTACAGTAAATGAGGGTTTTATCAACATGAGAAAGAGATGACAGCTGTGATAGGAACTCGGGAACTTCCATGATACATGTTGCATGCTGATGATGATTGATGGCTGATGTTTTTAAGCAAAGACACAGAGCACTGCACAATGTACTACTCAAATTTCTGTTTTCTAATAATACAAATCACAAGGATTTAAGCAGCTTCCAATTTCCATCACCCAAGCAACATGGATTCCATTGGCATTTTCCAGAATCTGGCCCTTTAAGTTAAACTACTACGGCCGATCTGCAGGGTCTACAGAATTCCCATTCAAGAGCTTGTGATTCTCTTCTTTGGTCTTACTATCCTTGTCTTTGGTGCTCAATGGTAGCAAAACGGGTGAATTTCCATTGCTTCTGTCAGGCAATTCTGCAGTAATATCATAGAGTGTTAGAACTGCTAACGAGGCTTATGCCTCAACAATTGGGGAAGAATTAAAATATGGTTTCAAACATTCTAACCTGGAAGTTTCTTGTTTACGAAGAATACCACTAAATTAACAGTATACCTGCAGAAAAATCATACTTATAGTAAACTAAATTGAAACTAACATTTTAATTATCAAATGTATACTTCACAGTTCATACCATGCAACAGCTATGTCAACCGTGTAATGTTTGCGGGATGCTACAATCAACAGACTTTGAATTATTGCTAGCAACCAAGCAAATTGCTTTACACACCTGCAATTGTACAACAATATACCATCAGAAACCCATCAATTTGTCTACACACGCATGTCAATAAAGCAAGCAAGAATAATAGCCACACTTTACCTTCGTGTTCCATATTTCTGGTAGGTGAGCACAAAGACCAGGGTGAAGATCATGTGTGACGAAAAAATCAAGTCACCACAACCATAAACTACGCCTTGAGGAACTGCAAACGTTTGACAAGCATAAAACATGTTTATATCCTCAAAGGTGGTAAACTGAAATCTACAATAAAATAAGAATACATACAATTAATTAAGAGGACTTCTTGCACGTTACTCGGCTTTGGCAACCTGGCCAGCTTCGAACCCTGCAAAATACATGTTGTTTAGTAAATGGTCTTAAAAATCAATTTTCATTTCTTATATTAACTCTTAGAGAACAAATGTTCAGCGCAGAAACAAATTAATAAAAGAATACCCTCTCAAAATGTAAGCATAAAGTCGAGAGCCAATACACACATATTTTTAAGTCTATACCTCTCGGCAATGATAATTTGGTCCAGGAAGCTGAGTAGAATAGAATGAGATGATTCGAAGAACCTGAGAAGCCTGCAGCAAATAAATAAACAAAGAAAACAAATTGTAATTAAAATACTTAAAAATAGCTTAAGGTTGCATGATTTATCAAAGTTGATTCTCACTTAACCACGGTAACATACATTGCCATAATATGACGGAAGAAAATCTAAAAAAGAACCAGAACACTTAAGTATCGACACTCACAACTAAAAATGCTAGCACCCTGCACCAAACTAGAACAGTATAGATCTTTTTGCTCTTGAAGATGAAAGGATGCAAAGTCCACTGCAAATAACAATTCACGTGTTAGAACTAGAGACATGAAAGATGCCAATAGAATATAAATTAAAAGATCCGTAATACCATGCAGTAAAAATGTAAGAACTGAATAAAACTAATGGAATTATCAATAGAGAAGTAATAGAATAACCTTACCAAGACAAAAGATAAAAAAACAAAGGTGAAGACCATCTCACTGATGTACGCTTTATCTTGCCCAAGCTCCTAAATTTATGCATTTCATCAATAAGAGACATAATAGATATAAGCAAAGAGCAAAAACAAAAGAAACTTGTTCTTACTGGAAGAAGAAAGTATCCAAGATCCTGAAGTGTCGGCCCTGGCCGGTGTAGATAATGAACTCCATGGGCAGCTAGACCATGAATGTACTGCATTATAGAATGTAAATGCAGATTTCAGACCCAAAACAAAAGCAACAGCCTACCAAATGTTCAAGCTATAAAAGCACCACAAGTTAAGGTGGCATACTTCAAATTAGGAAGATGTAAACACTAAACAAAGCTTGGATGAAAAATCCTTTTGAGAAGCAATGTAAAGTAACATACTTGAGCTCAAACAATCTGTATGAACCATGATAGAAGATTTATCTTATGCTAAAAGCATAAGCTTGAGTTCTCCAAGTAAGAAACCACGATCACTAACAGTTCACCAGAACCTACTTCTTTTCATCAAAACAAGCATCTACGTCAAAACAAAATGCCTGCTTTTCCACTACACATCCACTACTAAAAATGCTTTTTATTTTTAGATATGGAATTAAGATGAAAAACAAAATGAAACCTGAAAAATGAGACCAGCAAGAACGTATTTCCAATTGTCTAGAAGAAGATTGATTTCTGTAGTTGTTTCTGCACAAATTCTCTTCCATAACTAGAAGAAACAAAAAAAAAACCCAAATATCAAATCAAAATCCCTAAACAATTTTCCATTTCTCGAATAGAAAAGAAGGCAAACACACACACCTTCGAAGCTTCACGACCAATGTAAAGCGTCATCTTGTAGCCGTACAACAACCACTTCCATAGTACTTCAAAACCCAGCAGTTAAGTTCAACATTGTTTAACTTAACCCCCCCCCCCCAACACAAATATCTTAACTTCAAAAAAAAGTAAAAGAAGTTTAACTTATCCACCAATAACCTAACTTGAAATCCACCACACCTGAAAATGCCACTCCTTTAATAAAACTCTAAGTGATCAAACACTAGCGATTCCCCACGATCAAGATCGAATAAAACCAGCAACATAAAGAAAAAGGGCTCTTTGGGTTCGATATAAACAAAGAAAGTGAAAAGAAAAGCAAATGTTTATGATTTGGGTTTTTTTTTTTAATTATTCGTTGATTCTGGGTGTTTAACAACACGAGATGAACACGGAAAGACAGTTGAGAACTGTGTGACAAATGATTCAAAAAGAATTCTTTTATATAAAAAAATTGAAAGAAAATATAAATTACCTTATACTCAAAGACAAAAACCAAACTTCACACCAACTAATTACTGCGAAAGGGAAAGAGAGCGATCCAGAGAGAATATAATGAGATTTGAAATTGAATACGAATTAAAGCTTCATTTATTTTTTATATAATGTTTACAAATAATAATAATTTTTTTAATCCACAATGTCGTAATTTAGTTCTACAATTAATTTTAATTCAGTTAGTGACGTTTAAGATTCGGAGATGATGTTGTGCTCTTAGCATAAACTTATGGTTCTTTTGATGCTACTTTGTTCGAGGTTGGGTTTAGATTAATAGTGGAGTGTGATATAGTGCGTTTAATTTATTTTTATTTTTGTAATAGTATTGTTGTAGTATTTAATTTTATTATCAGCACTCATCTTTATTTTTACATTAATTGCATGTAAATAAATTGTCCATCCAAACTCACTTTTAATTATTATTAACACCCTTAAAATATTTTATGAGTTGTGTTTTAATCATCTCATTATTGAGTCGGATTGTTTAGTTGTTCTTAATAAATTCAATAATGGTAATATGGACTTTTTTTTTTTTATGGTGGTATTGTTAAGAGCTCTTTCATTGTGTGCTTGTTTTAGTTTTATTTACTTCCAAAATGTCCATTGCTTAGTTAATAGGGTTACTTAGTTAATAATGGTAGTATGGACTTTTTCTTTTTATTTATGGTTAGTTTCTTTTCTTTCTATTAAAAATTGATTTATGGATGTTAGAATGAGGTACACATGATACATCACATGTAATTGTTTGGTGCTTTTGACAGTCATGTTAGTTTTTAACAATAAAATTGAATGAAAATTTTATCAAAAAGTACTAATTTACTCTAATATACAAAGATTAATTTAGCATTTTTTAAATAAAAGAACAAAATATAATCCAACTCCAAATTACTTTTACCTTTTTTTGGATCTTTTCTAGAAAAAGTTTATTCATATAATGGTGAAATTACAAAATAAAATGAATCTAAATCTTAGTAAGTTTTTTCTTTCTTTCCTTAGTCCATGAAAGATGTTTGAAAGTTATAAGAAGCTTTGTTATAACTATTATCATTATTGCAACCATTTATTAAAGTTATATAATTGCCATTTAGGTGAAACCACTTTTTTTTTTCCCCGAGGGTTAGACACGTACAGCATTATTTCAATCTTTGGGGTAAGTCGGTTCCCTCTTTTCCATGTTGATGAATAATGTTCTTCCCAATGCTATGCTACCATATATTATTGCATGTAGGAACCCAAAAAGTGAATCAATTATCAATTTATCATCAGCCTTAGAAAATTAATCTTCTTTCATGTTATTTGATTAACAAATTAAAATGTAATTTTATTATCATATTAATTTGAAGAATTAAGTATTTAAAGACTAAAATTTTAAATAATATATATAATGACTGATAATTTTCACCCGTGTAGTGCTTATTTTGCTCAAAGGGTCATGACAGAGATATCTGAATTTGCTTTGCTTTTTGCTTGCATATCTATTATGTCTGTCATGTCCCTACAAGCTTGGAATCTTCATAGCTGCCGTTGCCGGCCATGCAATCCGGTTGAGGAAACAGAGCACAAGTGTTTCATATGTCTCCCAACAACATCCCTTACTTCTAACATTTGGTGATTACAGTATGTCAGAAGCCAGAACCAAACATGAACAATCCTCAGATAATAAATGGTTTGGAGTCGAAAGGAGTGGTCTACCTTCAGGGGAAACATTGTGATGATATTTTGAAAACACCATAGTTGAATACTGAATTGTTTAGCCATTTGCTTTGAACCCAAGTGGGAGGAGAAGAAAAGAAAACAGGGGACCCAACCATGGGAAGTCCAAGTGGTAACTGCTAAACCCTCAAATCAAACTTGACATGAGGAAAAATGATGTATGTACTTTGTACTCACAAGTCAATAGCCACACAATTTATAAAAGTATGAAAGGTTAATTCAGTAAATTCTCACTATTTTAATGGGTGACTAATGAAGAACATATCAAAAGAACAAGACTGAAATTTGAAAAGACATTCAGTTGTTGGGTTTTTCCCAATATGAAAAGAAAACAATGTAATATTGTGGACCAAGTCAAATAAAACCCCACAACATGTAATGTAATCCACACTGGCATCACCACCACCACCACTAAAGGTACGTCAAACCGCCCCCAAAACACACGTATACGCGCAAAAGAACCGACGTTTAAAGATGCATAGCCTCGGACGTGGTCGACCGATTCCATGTCTCCATCACTATCCTTTAAATGAAAAATGGGGATGTTTGTAATAAAACCTCCTTCATTTCATTAACATTTTCACTTTCAACAACATATACTTATTCCCAGATTACAAAAAGGGCAACCCCTTCCCATAGCTTTAACTGGTTTTCCCCAAGCCCAAAGTAATGAACAAAATCTGGCTGCAACCCCATATATATATCACCATCATTCCTGGAAACTAGAAAATTATTGAGTTTCATCTAAACCGAACCCTAAAAAAACCTATATTTGTCTTCTATACTACTAATTTAGTCAACAAGCATATGCAAAGTTGAGTCAATAAGTCCACTCTTGTGGTAACTGGACTTCACGGTTGATCCCTTGGTGAGGCCTTGAGTTGTGCTGTTTCTTACTTGAAAAGACATTCCCAGTCCCACCACTTCGAAGCTTCAAAGCAGCAGCATCTACAAATATAAGTAAAACCCATAACTAGAAAGTAATTTAAATTTGAAAATCAAAACTGGTTTGCCCAAAGATTTGTTTTGTTTTTTTTTTTTTTTATTACCATTATCAGCAGTGAAACTTGTGTTGAACCCAGGATGAAGATTGGGTCTAGCACCAATCTCATCAAGGTTCAAGTTCAAGGCTTGAACTACTCTAGCAGGAAGTAGAACAGTTGAACAGGCTGCCAAAATAACAAAATGTTATCAAAGGGACAACAATTTTTTTTTTTTAAAAAGAACAAATACAGGAAATGGCTAAGTACCTGGTTTCTTGTTGGATTCAGAAGGGGTACCAATATGACGGGGCAGGAAAACACCAGTTCCAGTACATTCCTTTTTACCAATTGGATTCCCCAATAAAACAGCCCGCATACCGGACCCGTTTTGTGGCTGTAGAGGTGGCCATGCAGATGGAGACATACCCAAAGACCTATTATTATTACTATTCCTACCTTTGTTTTGGAACACATGGCTGTAGTTCTGCTGATACTGATGTTGATGTTTCATTAGCTGTTGTTGCTTCAATTGTTGAAACTGCAATTAAAAAAACAAAACACGCAAATTAATACCATGGCGGAGGGGAAAAAGGCAAAATTTTAAGCTGGTTTTTGAGGTTTATTTTACTTGATTGGCCTGCAAATTGTGGTGAGAAAGTGACTGGTGAGAAGGGTAAAAGCCAGAAACATCAATGGACTTTCTTGCCGGTGGACCCAAGAGACCTCTGTTGGTGAATCCACCGTACGATGATTCTCTATTCTCTCGCATGCTTGCCACTTCCCCTGCCACCGCCGCATAATCCCACCTTCCCAGCGGCGATGAAACTCGAGATTGACAGTTAAAGCTTCCATTAATAGACCCTTGCTTGCAACCACAACCGCTCCTTAACGCACATAGAGTCGATTGAGGAGAACTGGGCAACACCCATCCCTAAAAAACCGAAACAAAAAATGAAATCAGAACCCATCCCTAATGACTGACCAAAGAAGTGTGTTAAGTGGTTTAAATCAACCTTGGAGTATTGAGAGGCAAACGCATGGTTGTTCCGGAGAGTAGAGTGGGCCATTCTTCGAGTTAACTCAGCCAGGTAATCTTCTTCATCACTGTCTGTTTCAGTAGAACCCACCACAGACTCAACCGGAGAATTGAGCCCAAACCCAAACTCATCGTCGGTTAAAAACTGAGCCGGCAGCCAAAACTCAGCGTCGTCTAAAACTTTGGCCATTAGAAAGAAAAGAGAAAAGCAAGAGAATATGAAAGCTTGGTAATGAATGGGTAATTGCTTGGTTGTTAAGATTTAATAAGCAATGGCATGGCATTACAAGGCTGTGGCAGAGGTACGAGGGCCCAGCCGAGCCACTGGGCAAAATAAATAGAACTCAGTCAGTGTCAAGATAGTAACGGTAAAAGTACCATAATGGTCCTTGTATTAGAAATCAGATTAAATTTCACCCCTCTAATTTAAAAATGAATAAATTAATCTCTATACATTAGATCATAGATCAAATTGGTCTTCCTATTAAAAATTTCATTCAGTTGTACTATTAAAAACTAACGTGGCCTATGAAATAATCAAATAATGACACGTGATGTGCCACATATACATCGTCCTACTGTATAATGACCAATTTTTAATAGTAAAAATAGATGAAAACTCTTCTATCTAACATATAAAAACTATTTTACCTTTTTTTTTTTTAAATATAAAAGACATAATACAATTTAATTTTTAATATAAAAACTTTCATAATACTTTTAGTTAGGTATAAAGAATATTTATATTTGTAGAGGGACCAATAGCGTAAAGAGGATGCTTAAGAATAAGCCCTGGCCTGGCGCTAGGGGTGGCAGTGGGCATGGTGTGGGGTCGATGGAGCAGTTGCAGCCAGCCAGGTAAGGTTTGCATTGAGTAAACAACAAAAGTAGGACCAATTCAAATATCCATATTTATCCTATTCAATTTTATGATTTTTTTTAATGTTCAATTCAATCCCAGGCCACAGTAGATGCCCAATGGAAGATTTAATATTAAATATTTTTTATGATTCAATCTATATGGTACTAGGCTTTCTATTTTGGAAAAAGTAAAGGGGTTTATTGAGGAGAAGCTAAACAATACAATAAATTGTGTGTTAGCCACGACGTGGGAGGCTATGCTTCACCATCACTACCAACACAAGCCCACCAGACATTTGTACTAGCTAACCTACGCACCTCTTCACTTAGCAAAATCCAGGGGCTCAATAATATTCCTTTGCACATGATGTCCTCTCGTTCTTTTTCTTTTTTCAATTTAATCCAAACCCATTAAATGGTTTAGCAGGTGCTGTAACACGTATGGGAGGAGACAGGGAGCAACATGTACATATCCATTTTCAGCTAAAGCTTGTGGTGGGATCAGCTTTCAGATTTTGGGTTGTGGCAGTGGCAGATTAATTGAGGCAAACTGAAAATGGTGTCACCATCACTGCACCATACCCTTATTATCGCCTTTCCTATCCCCCCATCTTTGTTTCATTAATGGCCAAAGATGTCAAAATTCAAAATTGCCCTTTTTTTTTTATCTTTTAAGTATAGATTTGAATGGACAAACGTGATTCATTTAGCTTTTTTTTTTTTATATTATAATATTTAATTTTACTTTTATCATTATTTTTATATTAATCATAAATAAACGCATAATTCTTTTAAACCTACCTTAACATGCCAATGCATTATTTTTGTTTGTCGTAAAATATGATGAAACATTTGCAGTTTAGGTAGCGAAATGTAGTATGTGGACAATCGGGTGAGATGTCTATCTGACAATTCTTACTTGTGCGGACACTTGGTGGTTTTGCCTGACAAAACTCTCAACACAATCTCTTTTTTCACCCTTCATCACCAGTCGATTGAATATGATTTATTTAATAGGAAACTCGAAAATAAATGCTACCAAAATTATAATAAAATAAAGAGACGGTGGATGGTGGAATAATTGTTGGACGAAATTGGGAGTGATGGGCATGGGGATGATGAGCCTCATAATGCATGCGTGGGATGGAACGTGCTAAGCAACAATTCCTCTCATCATATGCACTCTACAATTGGGCGAAGGAAATAGTGCATCTATCATCATCACTAATTAATACTCATAATACAAATTTTAAGCTTAATTAAAGGAAGGATTAATTTGAAATTATTATGCATATCTTCAATTGATTATTAATTCTCAAAATATTTTAATTTAACCTTCAAATGACTAATCTCATATCAATCAAGTCCCATAGTGTTTAATTTGAGTATCAAATAATAATTCTAATGGTCAAATGACTTTTTAGCCCTTTAACTTTATAGCACAAATCATTTTAATTTCCATTTAATTTTATGTCTCTATTAACCCTTGAATTTGCACTTTTTTTTTTACCAAAACACCCCCAAAAAGATGATGAAATTAGTAAATGTTAACTTTGTTAACATGGATATATATGTGGATGCCACATAAACAATTAATTAATTTTTAATATTTTCTAAAATTTTAACTAAATAATTTTAAATATTTTTATTGTACAAAATTTTTAAATAATTTTAATAACTTTCTATTTTTTTGGATTTCTTTTGAATTTTTTTTAAAAATAATTAAATATTAATGTGGCGTCCACATAAAGGTGAATCTAGGGGGGTTAGCAGGTGCCCCCAACCTCCCTAAAATGGAAAATTTTTTAGGCTCTTTGAAACTTTTAAAATTTTAAATTAGTAAAAATAAAATTGCACTTTGACCACCACAAATAATAAAATTTTGATTTAATCTTTTAAAAATTACAATTTAATTTCGACTCCCTAAAAAAAATTTCTAACTTCGTCTTTGCATCCACGTGACCATCTACGTCAGTAAAGTTAACATTTGTTACTTTTTTTTTATCTATTTTGGAGTGATTTAACAAAAAAAAAAAGAAGAAGACAAGTTCAAAGGTTAAAAGATGTGAGAAATTAAATAGAGGGCTAAATAAGTCATTATGCCAACTTTGATCTTAAATAAAATACATATGTACTTATTATAAAAACAATTAGATTTGGCGCGTTAAAAAAGCATTATCATTAAAGAGTTATTTCATTTTTGTTAAAATGCCATATCTAAGTTGCTCATGTGATAGGGTACATACGGTTTTTTTTTTTTTTAATTTGACTAATATGTTTTAAATATGTTTCATGTTAAATACGGGCCAACATTTAGTGGTCGAGCTGAGGGCTAGGCTGAAAAACTTGGTTTGATACAATAAATATACACTTTAAGGACTGAATTATATCATTTCAAAGTTTAAAGATTAATTTAGAATATTAATCATAGTTGGAGGATATCTAGCAAAATTAACCTTTTCAAAACAAAATGTAGGAATCGGAAGATTTTGTTGGGGGTGGTTACTTAGGGTAGGAACAGATCAAAACCTGAGATTGAAGTTTGTGAATATAAAGTTTAGGTTTGAGGGTGGTTCATTCTTGGAGAATGGAGTGGAGAAGATGAATTCTGAAAGGTTTCAAAATTGGGGTGTCTTGCGAAATAAGAAGATTTGAGTGACTTCCAGAAAAAGGTGTTTAAAAATGTATATAAACGGGATTTGAGTAGGTCTGCATAATGATGCCTTCTTATTATATGTAAGATGGCTATAGGATAATGTTAATGTGATGGAGATGAATTACAGTGTGAATTATAAATTTGATTTGAGCCCATCTCATTTGTTACTTCACCTGTGATTCAATGGTGTTGGCATAACTCTTTCAAATCCTATAACACAAGCGTTAATACATAAAAACTATGGACCTACCTGAATCTCACATCTTGTTCCCAATGCTGCCATTTTTACCTTGAGTATCTCTCGATCCCACACTAACTCAAAATTCTGGTGACATTTTATATCCGCAAATCATATTCAACCTCATAAGATTACAACATAGTGTAAATTTCAAGACATCCAAAAGCAGGAGCAAGTTGGTTGGGGTTTGGCAGACTTTGTTTGAGGAAAAAATGTGTTAAGCAACAAAGCACAATTGTATTCAAAGAAAAGGCATAGCAAATGAGTGGCTCGTGGGTGGTAGACCATCTGTAAAACTATAAGCTTTAAACATGTCTGATTACGTACATTCTAATAATCAATAACTAATTAATCACAAACAGTACTAACCCCTCCCCGAGTTGGATAAAAAGTGTTTTATATTATCCTAGGTATGGAGAGAAGATATAATGGAGGAACATGTCCACCTTGATTAGCGGGGCAGACCAAGTTATGTCTGAAGCTTGTCGTTTCCTTTTTCTGGTGGAACACACGAAGCTGTTGATTAATGTGGAAAACACAAGCTGACTGAAGCAGCTTAACTGTTGAAAAAGCTGCTAATGTTATGTAATGGTGATGGATTTGTGCTTTATCTTTGCGGCTTTTCAATACTGAAAATGAAATACCCGGCAGCAAGTCCAACTCCAACATGACAATGTTCAAATAAAACCTTGGAAGAACGAATATATTATTAAGCAGATCATCATAACGGCCCAACACTCTTTCTGACGGCCCAACACTCTTTCTGATTTGGGCACTAAACCTCTCAGTGGATTGGGTTAGTTCAGGCAATTTATCAGAAAACAAGCTACAAGTTTAGTTTAGTGTTATAATGTACATTAAGAACCAATGTGGTCCGAAGTTATGCTTGGGGGAGTTGATTACACGTTTCCTCTAAAAGGTCGCTTGATTGGATCAAGCACACTGTGATCTGTTGTATACTTGGCATCTGGCAATGAAGTTCCAGAAATAGCAGCTGAAGTAGAAGAAATGGAAACTTCTATTTTCAAGGTTGTTGACACTGTCATTGAGATGATTACAAGTGGAGGAATCATCATTTTCACTGCATATGCCTAACTCTGATAGGACTAAACAAGAACTAGATAATTCTCCCAAGTATATTTTTAAAGCGAAGTGCTGCAATAATAAAATTGTCTGATCTTTTAGTGCCACCTCCATTATCAGTAGTGGGCTGAAGCTGCTCTTACATAATGTTGCAGTATAAATACCCCTTCAGAACAACGGTTGCTGCATTAAGCTTCGAGCAATGGCATCTGCAATGAAATTCATGTGTCTTGTGGGATTGGTTGTGCTTGTAAGCATTGTGGGGCTACAAAACGTTGATGCAGCAGGGGAATGTGGGAAATCATCACCTGATAACGAAGCAATGAAGATGATCCCATGTGCCGAAGTGGCACAAGACGAGAAAGCTCCTGTTTCTGACGCTTGTTGCACCCAAGTGAGGCAAATCGGCCACAATCCAAGCTGCCTCTGTTCTGTTATGCTCTCCAACACCGCTAAATCATCCGGAATCAAGCCGGAAATCGCCATAACAATCCCTAAACGTTGCAACATAGCCAACCGCCGGATCGGATACAAGTGTGGAGGTCAGTTATGATTTCATTGCTATATTATTCATCTAATTTTTAAGTTTTTTTGAAGCTTGTTATTAATTATAACTGCTTGTTTGCACTTTGCAGCTTACACACTTCCTTGAATGGACCTCACACATGATGCTAATCACTATGTAATTTAAGCTTCACTTGTGTACCAATTCAAGCTTGCAGCTTGTTCATATCCATATTGAATAATAACAATAATAGTTCAAAAAACATGTGCTTTCTGGTTATTTAGCGTGAAAATCCTAAAAAAGCAGAGACAAAACTATATGAGTTGCAGAATATTTGACCTGTCCCTTCCTACGGCTCCTTTAACAACCATTGTAAAAGCATCCCACCAGCGGATTAGATGAGACTACTTTAATCTTTGGGGTCCAAATATATATATATATATAATTGGACAAAAGTAAACCAAAAGTCAGATTTGGAGACAAAACTGAAAACTGTTGAATTGACTACAACAGAAAACTGTGGTACCAATTTAAGGTTGTTTTTTAACGTATGATCCACAGAAACAAGTAAAAACATGTACTGTCAATGGTTATATTGATTAAAAAGTAGACAAGAGAGTTCAACCATGGATAAACCATACATTCAAGCAAAAGTAACAATTCAAGCAAAATAATATATAGTCACTAAGAAGCAAGTTTGATAATCCTTAAAAGGGAGACCAAATAACTATATTTGCTTTGACTGGAGACTGTAATAAACAATCCAGCACTCTGCAACATTTGATTTACTATATAATCCATCTCCTATATCTATAACTTGAAACAGAATAAACTGTTGCCCTTATCTTCCTATGAACCTGTTAAGGATAAAAACCAAAATTTATCAGTCACTGCATTGGTCCAGTTCACGGAGATTTTGATGTTTCAGTAGCAAAGGTACCTTTATAAGTACATATATCTTGATTGGCAAACAAAGTATCAGTAATATAGAGAACCTGCAGAAATAACAAACATGTTAAACCTTTGAGTTAGAATGGTTTTGTCCGAATAGGCCATTAGACAGTACCTTGCCACCAGTTTCCTCTTGATGCAAACCCTGGATCATCTTCTGCATTACCCTTCTTAAACTAGGAAATTAAGAAAACAAGTTAGCAGATTCCTAAATAAGATGTCAGATCACTAGTACTACTCACCACGGTGTTCAATTCCGAGTCCTCACTTCTCTCGGGATTAAAGCAGTGATCTTGGCCACCGTAGTAGATCGATGAACTTAAATGACAGGGTTCAACTCTTTGTTCCTCATAAATGTTTCTATTTCCCATGTTCTGATTTTCACCTTCATGTCCTTGGGAAGAATTACCTGATAAAGATATTAATGAATGGATTTGGAGAGAATTTGCAGGCACCAAAAATTGAGCATTCACTACTGAATGGAACAGGAGTGTAATAAGTGATGAACATACCTGGCTTTGTTGTGTTCCATGGCTCTTTAGGTGAATCATACTTTTTGGTAATAAAATCATGACGCCGTGACTCCCTCCCTAATACCTATAACATATACAACAATAACAAAAGAATGTCATTTGTTCAACTCTGCAGTGCCCTCAGCAGCCATTAATCAGTCAAACAAGATAAAACTCCCAATTGAGAAACTGAAAACTATCCATGGATCAAATAGAAAAATACCTTAGATGGAGGAGCAAAAATAGAGCCCAAAATCCCAGTCGAAGAAGAAGGTGGGTCTTTTGAACCAAATAGCTCTGAAACTAATGAAGAAGGAGAAGACCCCACTTTTTTATTTCCTTCCATTATTCTCTACACACAAAATCAACCTTCTCCTTTGCTCTCTTGCTAATCCCTATATATTTACAGAGCACCACCGTCAAAGAATAAAAACAAAGAGGATCAAAGAACAAAAACAGTACGCAACAAAGAAAGACACGTGAGGATTGCTCTTTGTGTTTGCAGCAGTTACTGTTTTTATTACAATGAAAAGAGAAGAAAAGAAACCGCCCTCTCCCTTTTACCCATTTTTACAAAAGATTGAACCTTCGAAAAAAAACCCGACATGCAGACAGATATATAGATGACACGTGAAAGCAAATGAAAATTGAACGTTCCAACCTTTTTTTTACACCCAAAGTCGATCCTTTTGATTTTCCCAATATACTAACAATGGTCCATGTTTATACACACAAAGTGATGTATGGTATAAGGAAAGTAAATCAAAAAAGATACGTCTTTCATATCCAATTATCCTTATTGCCTTGAATTGAAATTTGACTTGATGATACTAAGCCATAGATGATGGCAGTTAGTTGACCAATGCATACCTTGTCACGTCCAACTCTAAAATAAAAGGTAAAACAAAAAGATAAGGAAGAAATTTGAGTGAATGTTTTATATATTACTCAAAAGTGAAGAAGTGTTGTACAATACAGTACAGTGTCATCAAATGAGATGGGGGTAAGTTTCTATTTATAGTTGAAGTTCCCTACATCCAACAATTAAAATTAGAGTACATCGACGGTTAAGATACAATGTAAGAGTTTTACAAAGACATGAAAAGTATCAAAAAAGAATATTCCTGATTATATGCCACTTGCCATATCTGGTCTAAAAGGCTATTCAAACCCAAGTGTTGGGCTAAGTGTTGATAGGCCCAAAATGCTACGGAGTGCTTCTTGGACAGCTTGATGCGAGCTGGTCTCGGACCACGATGCGCGTTCCGTGACACCCACGTATGACCTTATCCCTTTATCCTGCCCGACCAAACTGGTGGGTTCTTGTAAATTTCATAGCTAATGGTACTCCACAACATTCATGAATTAAGCTACCCTATTTAGTTTTTGTAATGCTTTGGTTAGGTTAGGCCGAGCATAATTCGATTCTATTCGGAAAATCGAAAATAATTTAAATTTTCAGTTATTCGAGTTATTTAAATTGTTTGAGTAAATTTGAATAAGAAATTTCGGATCTCGAGTTCGAGTCGAGTTAAATTTTTACAGTTCGAATAACTCGAATAATTCAAATAACATATTAGTGTAAATAGTCTTTTGGTCCTTGACAATTTTTAAAATAAGTTGGTCTCTTTCTTAACAAAATTACAAAAATAATCAAAATAATTTTCAAAAATTAAAAATAATTTTTAAAATTCAAATTATTTATAAAAAATTCTAAAATTTTTATTTTAAAAAAATTATAATTCTTTTAAAATCTAAAAAATATATGAAAAAAAAGTTAAAAATTTAAAAATTTTATGAAATAATAATTTTGTAATCTAGATAGATGACCAGTGATTCAATTTTATCATACTAAAATATTTTTTTATTTTAATTTTAAAAAAGTTTTCAAATATATATGATTTCAAATTTATGTGCTCTAACATGAAAATAATTATATTGTAACAAGATTTTAATTTAACATTATTAATTTTTTAATTTAACTCGATCAATTTCACTTGATTCGACCGAACGTTCACCCCTAGTTCGAGTTATCCGAAAATTCAAATAAGAAAATCTAAAACTACGTCGTTTTGATAAATATTTACCCATTAATCTTATTTTCCTTCCCGAATCGCCCCACTTTCCTTTACTCAAAAATAATTTAAAAACATGTAATTTGTCTATTAGTTAAATAATCGGTCCATGTAAACGTAACATGAAGTATAAGTAATATAAGATTTGTTAACTCGACTCGAAATTTTTTATTCGATTCAAATTAAATTCAATTGTTAAAATAAAATTCGTCAACTCGAATAACTCAAATTTTTTTAATTCGATCGAATCCTCACTCTAATTTTGGTAACTACCATGAGATCATTGTTTTGACAGCATTACAGGAAAGAAACAAACAAGATTGTAATCCAATGTTATCCAAAGACCAAAAAGAAAAAGGGTTCAAGTGCATGAACTACATGTGTCCAAAAATTTCCCCACATGGTGTGTCGTCGTCCTAGAATAGAACCTGTCAGCTTCTCAAAGGATGCTATTATCTCGCACTTGCCTCTACCAAACCCTCTTTCTATTAAGTTTGAAATCAGGAAAAAAAAATGTGGTTTTTTTTTCTCTAAATTATTGGCGAATTACAAGGCTGGAAATGAGCAAATCATAAGGCAAATAATTTTCTTGTTGAATTATGATAAGATTAAAAAGAAAAAAAAGGGAATGAAGAGAAGATTAAAAAAAGTAAAACTTTATACTAAAGCAATGGGTGAAATGTTGTGGATGAAAATGCAACACCTAACACAAAGTAATATGGGATTGGATAAGAACAAAATTCAGAGAAAACAAATAAAGTAAAAGAAAAGTGTAAGGACTTTAAGAGGATGGCAGTCATGTCCCTGTTTGGCATGTGCCTACTGCTCACTATTGCGCTTCTTCTTTTTTTTTGTGTGTGTGTGTAAGAAGGATAGAAAAAATGTAAAGTTTTAATAACAATGTTTTGGAAAATTTGATGAGTTCATCGCACATATTACAGAAAATTTAGGATTTACAAGTAATATTAAGTCAATTTTATGAAGTAGATTAACCTTTTATTTTTTAATTTTAGTGTGCTGTAATACACAGACGGTAAGGTCGACCTTATATTATTTAGACGACAGAACCGATCATATATAGAAGTTAATTTAAGTGTATCAAGTGCTTAAAAACTTAAGATTTAACCAAAATTTACAAATACAAGAAAACAGAATTTTTTTTTAATACACAATACACAATACAAATACAATATAACACACATTTCTCTATTGCACACTTATAAAAGAAATAAAAGCTTCTATATCTATTTATAGAGTTTAGTGGTCATTAGATTGTTGACATATATCAACATTATCTCTTAAAAGTTAAGTTTGGCTTTTATTAGAAATTGTATTGGCTTTCAATACATTATAATTAGTACGACACGAACTCCAATTACACTTAAAATAATGAACACCCTAATTATCATGGCTTTTAACATATATTTCTCTTTTGAATACGTTTTTAACATATATTAAACCATCCTATTAATTATAATAATGTTAAGTCATATTATACAATGTTTGCTTATTAGATATTAACTTATATTATTATACCTATTCTTGGATTTTGTTTTTTCTTGCAAAAATGGAAAATCTTTTTAGGCTCAATTTTCTCTATTTGGGTGGAGAAGATAGAAGAGACTAAGCCCAAAATGCTGGAAAAAAAAGATTCTGGGGTAAAGTTTAGGCTTAAATCTCGAGAGATTGGGTTGAAATTAAGTTTTAATTTTTACAATTGTAAAAATATAAATTTATTATTTGAATAGTTTATATCTTTATTATTCTAAAGGATTAAATCGATTTTTATCATTTTAAAGAGAAATTAAAGTCTAATTTTATTTTTACTAATTTAAAATTTTAAAAAATTTAAAAGACCTAAATGATTTTTTTTTATTTTAAGGGAGTCGAGCCCTTGCCAGCCCCCAACTACACCCCTGACTTAAATTCAGGTTCCTAATGTTTTTTTAATATACTGGTGTGATTACATGATTGTATCTGTTCATATTTTTTTAATCCTTTGACAAGGCACACACAGGTGCTCAAACCCGAATCTCCTAGGATGAATAACATTCTCTTTTTCACTGGAGCTACTAATTGGGTTCTTACACATTCCTATTGTTAATTGTAATAAAAATATATAAATTTAATTTTGGTTATGTTGATATGTTCGAGATTTTGAGTGTTTAGGTTTAAGTTTCATCTCTCAAATTTATATCTTAACTAATTAATTGAGTGAATTTAGTTTAAATAATTAATTTAAATTGAATTTAATTATTCAATTCAATACTTATAATATCAATTAATTTATATATTTGTTTGAGAGATAATTTATATAAATGTTTTTAAGTAAAAATCAAGTTTGAGTGTTAGTATTTGTAATTTTTTTTTAGGATAATTTTTAAAATCATACATGAATTTTGCTTTAATGTGCAATTTGATATTTAAACTTTAATTCGGTGTAAAATGTATACATGAAACTTTAATTTTGATTCAGTTATACATTTTTGAAAAATAAATAGCTTAATTAATTATTATATTGGATAAATATAATTATTTATGTATGTAATATATAAATATAAAATAATTTTATATTAATAACTGTGTTAATAATTTGTGAGAATTAAATTAAATAAAATTAAAAATAATATATAAAATTACACATTAAATCCAATTTCATATATAGTTTTGAGAATTATCTTATATAATTATAATCCAAAACACATTTCGCAATAATCTTAAAGATTTCCAATCCGATCCTTCAAAGTCTTTAAATCATTTGTACATTTTGATTCACAAATGGAAATGAAAATTTCAAGGATTAAATTAAGTTACCTAAAACATAAAAATAACGAAATTAACTAAAAAAGTTAGTTTTAGTCCCTCATTATAGGATGGGGTTTTAATTTATTCGCCAACAAATAATTCAATTTATAAAATACTTTGGAAATCTTTGTATCATGAAAGTTCTGTATAATGAGTTGTCTATTAAAAAAAGAAAAATTTCTTTTAAAAAAATTCTCTATTTATATTATTAAAAATTAATGTGCTGGACAAAATAACTAAACAATAACATATAGTGTGTCATATATACTTCATGTTGACATGGATAGATCAAATTTTGACGGTGAAAATGGAAAGAGTTTTTAACAGGAGGCTAAGTTTACTATTTGATCTAACGTACATAAGTTAATTTACTTATTTTTTTTAAAATAAAATAAAATATAATCGAACTCTTAATACAAATGATACTTTTACCGACATGCAAATGATTGATCGGAAAATAAGAGGTGAATTCCATTGAGTTTAAACCGAACAAGTTTCCTCCTACGTACCTTTTTGTCCCTACACACAACATTGATCATCTCCATATAATTGTATTCGTAGTTCATGTTGGAGACTTCCAACATTCCTAATAACATTCTTCTTTTGCCTATAAAAGCCATCATCACCATCATCCACAATAATTACAACAATGTCATTCGAGCTTTTAATTTACATTTGTTGTGCTAGTTTTGCCTTCTTCATTCGATATGCTAAAGTTATCCCTATTGACGGCGGCGTTCATACCTTTGCTGGAGGCTGCTGATGTCGGACAGCCAACGTTTCAAGACTAGCTTCTTGCAACTTCATTCTACCGTGTAAAATTTTTAGTACTCGAAGATAATATTATTAATATTTAGTGTTTAATTTTGGTTTTAGAAGTTAATTTGATGAAAATTCATAATTAGTTAATAATTTAGCAATTAATTTTCACAAACCAACCTTAAAACATGAATTAAATCACATTAATCAATTGTATTTGACAAATTAAACACAAAATTAAACATATTCACAAGTATCACTAACCTTATTCTATTAATAAAATCATTAAAAATTCATAATTGAAAATCAACATTAAATTTCGAATTAATACTAAAAGTTAACTGTGAAACTTTTGTCAAATGCAGGTAACAAAATATATATATATATATATATATATATAAGTACCACTTTAGAAAAAGATGTTAAATTAAGATACCAAATGATATATTACTTACAAGTAATAAATTATATCGAACTTTATCAATACATATATTTAAATAAACTGTTGATATGTTTAACATAGAAGTAAAATGGAAGGGTGAGATGAAAAGCCTGAAGAATAGGTGTTGGGTGAGAAATGCAGCGATGGAGGAAGGGAATTTGGGAAGTTATTTTCCGTAAAATAAACAGCAGCCAAGCAGCTAATTCTGGCTGGCAAGGGTTATGTGCTGATAGCCCCGACACTCTGCGTTTCTTGTTTCTCTCCACTCATGTGAGGGACAGGGACCCTATCTATATGTCATACGTATAAATATCTGTTTGGTTCCTGAAGACAACTCCATAATTAGCAACGCCTTTGAGTAGCTGCACCCATTCGCCAATCTTCCATTCCGTGAGGAACCAAGTTTTGTCTCCCATGGACACTGATCCAGCTGCTTGCATTAAGAACATCAAGCGTTTGGTCGTTAAGGTCTGTTCATTTGATAATGATATTTTCGTAATCTCATCGTTAAGGGTTGTTTTGATTCGGGATCCAATATGTGTCAATATAAGAACAAATCAAACAGAAAAGTTTTGGGATAAAGAAAATATCATGAAAGCAACCAAGGAAATGGTGTCGCGTGTCCCTCACTCAGTAACTTACGCCTTCTAATAATAGTGTTTGTCATGTCGTCTTACGTCTCTCCATTGATCTCCATGTGAAACATGAACCACTTCTGTCACTATTCCGTACGGACAACCACAACCACAACCACATCATCATCATCATCATCATCACACTATAATGTCTGCTCCAAACTATTAGGAATTTTCCTTTGAATAAAGGTTCTTTTTTTTTTATTTACTTTTTGAAAACGTTGCTTCATTCATCTTCTTCACAAATCACAACCCCTCTTCTCCCCTCCATGGATCCTATCCGAACTTTTTTGATCGATGTCAAGCGTCTCATTGTTAAGGTTTCTGTGTTTTTTTTTTTTTTTGATAATGTGGTTTTGGTTTCATTAATAAGAGGGAATGATTTGATTTAAGGATTTTTTATTATAATAAAGGTGGGAACAGCCGTGGTGACCCGACACGATGGAAGATTAGCAGTGGGGAGGCTAGGGGCTTTATGTGAACAGGTAAGTAATCCAATAAGAAAAGGGTAAGAATGGGAAAGATGGGATTTTTATTTTTGATATTGATAGCTCATTGTTAATGTGCGTTTGAATGAACTGGTTGCTTGCAGCTTAAGGAACTAAACTCTCAAGGCTATGAAGTAGTTTTGGTCACTTCAGGTGCTGTTGGTCTTGGTCGTCAAAGGCTTAGATACAGGAAACTGGTCAATAGCAGGTTTCAATTCCTCCACCACCCTTTTTTATTTGTTTTTTTCATAAAATTTGAAATTAAAAAAATTTGATCTTTGTTTTGTATAGTTTGGCTGACCTTCAAAACCCACAAGTTGAGCTTGACGGCAAAGCTTGTGCTGCAGTTGGCCAAAATAGTTTAATGGCTCTTTATGACACCTTGTTTAGCCAGGTGAAACCTGAAACAACAACATAGTTTTATGTCTGAACCTTTATGTTTCCACTTGTCTTAATATTATAACAAAAATCTTTGTTTTGCAGCTTGATGTTACTTCTTCACAACATCTTGTAACAGATAGTGACTTTAGGAATGATAGTTTCAGAGAACAACTCTCTGAAACAGTGAAATCTTTATTAGCTTTGAAAGTTATTCCTGTTTTCAATGAAAATGATGCAGTCAGCACTCGTCGAACACCTTACGAGGTATACAACTATGCCTTCAAGTTCAAGCTTCATTCTTTCAGACAACTTTCTGTTTTGTTCTGTTCTTCCTTTCAGACAAATTGATTGCAAGTTTTTGTTGTTTCAGGATTCTTCTGGTATATTCTGGGATAATGACAGTCTAGCAGGTCTATTAGCTATGGAAGTAAAAGCTGATCTCCTTGTTTTGTTGAGTGATGTGGAGGGTCTTTATAGTGGACCACCTAGTGATCCAAACTCGAAACTGATCCATACATATATAAAAGAAAAACATCAAGCAGAAATAACATTTGGTGATAAGTCCAGGCTAGGTAGAGGAGGTATGAACGCAAAGGTTGATGCGGCCGTTTGTGCTGCTTCTTCCGGTATCCCTGTTGTTATTACTAGGTATGCGACTTATAATCAAGACTGTTCATTAGCTTATAAAATTGGTTCTTGCTGCTGACACTCCTGATTTTGTGTTTTAAAGTGGCTATGCCACCGATAACATTATAAAGCTACTTCAAGGAAAGCCTATTGGTACCCTATTTCATAATGATGCACACCTATGGACTTCGTTTAAAGAAGTTGGTGCACGTGAAATGGCGGTTGCAGCACGAGAATGTTCTAGACGGCTACAGGTAGGAATCATTTCTTCTAGTAGTTACCATAAACGATCTCTCTTCGGTTTGGATGTTTTTGTAAATGATCTTAATTTCAGGAAATGAGCTCTGAAGATAGGAGGAAACTTTTGCTGGATGTCGCTGATGCTCTTGAGGCCAACAAAAGTTTGATTATGGCTGAAAACGAAGCTGATGTTGCTGCTGTCAAGGCTGATGGATTCGAGAAGGCACTAATATCTCGTTTGGCCTTGAAGCCTGGAAAGGCAAGCATTTGTTGATTATGTGATTGTGTGTCGCTTCCATTTGATATGTAAGCACATTCCTCCGGATTTCATACATTGTTTTGTTTTACAGATTGCAGGTCTTGCAAAATCTATTCGTGTACTTGCCGACATGGAAGAGCCTATCGGTCGTATTCTAAAGAGAACAGAGGTTAGAAATCCTCAAAAAAAAAAAAAAAAACATCTTAGAATTGTGTGGATTTGCTTTCTTCATCACTGTTTTCACCATTTAATTCGACTACCCTTGGAGCAGCTTGCGGATGGACTCATCTTGGAGAAAACATCTTGTCCTCTCGGTGTCCTGCTGATTGTTTTCGAGTCTCGACCGGATGCCCTTGTTCAGGTAATGGACCATTTAGCTTATAAGGTGTTGTCATATTTCACTTTGATAAGGATTCATGATTATTTTACTATCATTTTTCCCGTTATGATTCAATAGATAGCTTCACTAGCCATTCGAACCGGGAACGGGCTACTTCTTAAAGGTGGCAAAGAAGCTAGGCGATCAAATGCAATCCTACACAAGGTATGATTCTCTAGCTTCATGCAAATACTTGCTCATACCGAAGCACGAGCCTTATTGCTTTTGTTTCTATATCATCAGATCATTACTTCCACCATCCCAGACAGAGTTGGAGACAAACTTATCGGACTTGTTGCTTCAAGAGAGGATATCCCAGATTTGCTTAAGGTGAGCTGCAAGATTTTCAGTTCATTAAAGCTCTTTGGTATATCTATATATGTATTTATGTTTTTTTAATTTATTCTATTTTGCCACAGCTTGATGATGTGATAGATCTTGTGATCCCAAGAGGTAGCAATAGCCTTGTTTCTCAAATTAAGAATTCAACAAAAATTCCTGTTCTCGGTCATGCCGGTAAGAAAAACAAAAATTCGGCTCTTCGATGCCTTGCGAATTAGAGCTTCAACTGAACTTAACACTATTCATTGCAGATGGAGTTTGTCATGTTTACGTTGACAAGTCAGCTAACCCGGATATGGCCAAAAAAATTGTTCGGGACGCAAAGATAGACTACCCAGCAGCATGTAACACTATGGTAATTCCATTATGCATAGATTTCGGATTGTGTTCCTGTTTTTAGCTGCTTATGTTAAGGCGCATGCCTTTCCGTTTTGTGTAGTTTGTTTCAAAATTCCTTAACCATGCTGTTTTCAGGAAACACTTCTAGTACACCAGGATTTGTCAAATAATGGTTTGCTCAAGGAGCTTCTTGCGGAACTCCGACGTGAAGGTATGCTTATATGAGTGTAAATGATTCTGGTTGAGGCTGCTAAGTTCTGTTGTTGAACTTTCGAGGGATTACTTTCTGCAGGGGTTACCCCTTACGGTGGACCAAGAGCAAGTTCCTTGTTAAACCTTCCCAGGGCACAATCGTTACATCGTGAGTACAGTTCACTGGCGTGCACGGTTGAATTAGTGGATGATGTGGGGGCTGCTATTGACCATATACATCAGCATGGGAGGCATGTCAAGTTCTCTTGGAATTTGTTTTCCTTTTCTTTTTCGTTGCTTTTTTTATGCCTTCGAGTTGTTGGCTGCCTTTCTCTAAATTTCAAGCAACTTGCTTTATCTTCAGTTCTCACACCGACTGTATTGTCACCGAAGATCACGAAGTTGCTGAAATGTTTTTGCACAGAGTAGACAGGTACGGTTACTTCTCAGCTTGAGATCTACTTTCTTTGGATTGTCACACAAGTTATTCACGAAGTCGATGTTTTGTTACAGTGCTGCAGTATTTCATAATGCAAGCACACGGTTTTGTGATGGAGCACGATTCGGACTTGGTGCCGACGTAATCAGTCTTCCGAAATTTTCTTGTATTTGGGACAACACAGTCAATTTTCTGAACTGTTCTATTTCTTACATGGAATTTTACAGGTTGGTGTAAGTACAAGCAGGATTCATGCCCGAGGTCCAGTCGGAGTTGAAGGATTGTTAACAACTCGATGGTATGCTTGATTTTCTTTATGATAAACATACTATGTATAGAGTAGATCTTCTAACAAACTATCATGGTTGGTAAAAATGTAGGAGTTTGAGAGGGAGTGGACAGGTAGTGGATGGTGACAAAGGGGTTACTTACAGTCACAAGGATCTTCCCCTGCAAACACAAAAATAAGCGGCACCGAAATTACGAGACGGGAGGATGATTCGTCTTCTTTTCCTTGTTCATCCTCTCTATTAGTTTTTGTATCTTGTAACATGGTACTGCAGAACTGCTTGTATGACTGCGCATTTTGTTTATGGTTTTCGGCCTTATTGTTATGTTCCCAGAAACTTTTTTGTCTGGAACATGCTCGGCACAGAACGCTGTATGACTCTTGTAAATGGATAAACTTTTTAAGATCACAGCTTCTGGCATTGTAAGTGTAGCTGAGATATGTGAATGTTTCGTATGGTAGACCAAGAGAAAACAAAACTCCTAGAGGTTCATGATTTCAAGAAGTTGGTTAAGATTCGAGAGGATGTTTCCATGCATGTCCATGTGATGAACTATTGCAGGATTTGAATCTCCAACCTGCTGAATGCCACATTTTAAGAGTAACTCCGAATGAATCAAATGGACTAAACCCCGAGTTAATGAAGGATTCTTATTAATATCGAGTTAAAATTACAGAAAACTTGATTGTCTACATTAATGAACATAAAAATCGAAAATAACGTTACCTCTAATTTGAAGAAAAAATTTGAATAGCTATACATAATGAGCTAGAGAAAACCTCTGAAAATAGTAAGCAAGTGATTGAACACCTCAGATTTCACCATCCCAAAGTTCTTCAAGGGTCTTGTATGCACCATAGGTTTCGTGCACGAATGCTTCGCCTCTTATCAACTTCTCCTGAATTCCAGATAAATTCTATTATTCTTACAAGTTCCAAGACAAAAGACATGAAGCTGTTTACTTGCCTGTTCAATATGATAAAAAGTGGGAAGCAACTCTTGAGGTATAAACCAGTTAAAAACATCAAGGTTTTCCTTCAATCTGGCCTCGCTTATGCTCTTCGGAAGTACGCTATGACCCATTTGAAGTCCCCAACGGAGAGATACTTGTGCGGAGGATCTCCCCACTTCCCGTGCCACCATTTTAACAAAAGGGTTGTCCAAAACTTTCTTCCTCACATTCTCCCCAGATTGAGAACCCAATGGTGAATATCCCTTACGTCAAACAAAGCAGTAACACTATAATGGCTAATATGGTCAACAGAGAAAAAGACAGAAATGATATGAACCTGAAGCGGCCTGTTTTCTTACCGACAAGTGAATTCCCTTGGATTTACAAAATTCATGCAGCTTTGGCTGCTGCCATACAGGGTGAAGTTCCACTTGATTAGCTGCGGGTGGTATACGTGCCACTTCCAATAGATCCCTGAGCTTCTTTGCAGAGAAATTACTCACTCCAATAGCTTTAGCCTTACCGGAATCGTAGAGTGCCTCCATTGCTTTCCATGTAGCTGGGATGTCTGGTTGTGTAAGGCTTTCACCCTTCACAGAAATTGCTCTCCTTTTTGCACTCACTGGCCAATGTATCTTCAGCATTCACCGTAGTTACCACAAATGTCATATATACGTGTATACATATATATCATTTCAATGAAGTAAGTGTTAAGACATACTAGATAGAGATCAACATAATCAAGTTGCAAATCCTGCAGAGTTTTATGCAATGCCTTTGGCACATCTTCAGGCAAGTGATCAGTACACCTAAACGTACAATGCAATGACATATTAGATATGCAAAGTAAGGGACTCCATTGAGAAGAAGTTATAAAGAAAAGGCTTAAAGCAAAAAAGCAAACCATAGTTTTGAGGTGACCCATACATCCTGACGTTTCACCATACCCTCACTAAACACTTTTTTCAAAGCAGAACCAATCTGAATTGAAACATATAAAACAATATATCAGGTCTTTTGTCCTACACCCCCTTACACACAAAAAGCAAATAAAATATCACCTCTTTCTCATTGTTGTACATTGAAGCACAATCAATATGTCTATATCCAACCTGAAAGATGACAGAACCCAGATGAAAACACCAAAAAGACAGGAAAAAAAGAAACATAAAAAAAGGGGTACCTTGATGGCAGTAATGACAGTGTTTTGAAGGACACCATGTTTAGCACCGTAAGTGCCTAAACCAACAGAAGGGATCTTAGCTCCTGTGTTGAGTTCAAAGAATTTGATCTTATTATCAGCCATTATCTAACAAATGGGTGTTGGAGAAGAGAGATGACGAAAACACAGGCAGTACCAAATGATATTTTTTTTCAGATTGCAAAAACAGTTTCGGTTGCGTTTGGGTTTTGGATTTTGGATTTTTTTTTTTAACTCCATTTTGTAGGAAGGTACGACACTTGGCATGGGAACATTGGGTTTTATGTTGTCTGTTAGGATTTTTGGGTTGGGAAGTGGAAACTCTCTGCCCAAGTGGCGATTACAAAAGTGCTAAAGCCCTTAGCCCTTTAGCCTCTAAGGGGTGTTTTTCATTCATACTTGGGTTCAATTTTGTGCATGATTTTTGAATGGTAGTATTCCCTTTTGTTTTTATTAAAATTTAGGATTAAATCGATAATTATTCTCGCATTAGAATTTAATTTTTTTTAGATTTAAACTGAACCTTAAACTTAGTAGTCATTCTCATATTAGGTTCTCAGCTTGACAATAGTTTTCACGTTAAGGTCTAAGCTTTAGGGTTTTTAAGGATACATTCAGTGATATAGTAACTTGGACAAAAGATGTTTAAGCCCCAATATGAGGACAAATGTCAAGTTTGGGGACTAACGTGAACAAAAAAAAGTTTAAATCCCAATGTAGGAATGATTGTCAAATACAAGGACTAAAAGCAAAAAAAATAAAAGTTTATACCTGGATATGGAAGTAATTTAAAAACTAATAATTAATCAAAATTAAAACCCAACACATCCAGTTAAAAGCATAAAGTGGGAATTAATATAAGAAATTATAAACTTACATAAACATAAATTCCATGAAGCTTGATGATGTCTGAAATTATTAAACACGGGGATCATTGCTAGGTTCATATCATGACAAAAACATATATTGGTTTTAATAACAATAAAAATAGTTTGATTGATTTGTTTCGTTAGCCATATTGACAATGATTTCTAACCAAATTCCTTTCGCATCTTTAACTTCTTACCAAAAAACATATATCAGACGTTGTCTGAATCAACATTTGATTTTCTTTTCTTCATCTCTACAGCTGAATCAATCTACCTATAATTTCTAATCAATCCAACATACAACTTAAGTGTCCTCGAAATGCATTATGTTAAACACAAAATTAACACAAGCAACAATTATTTTTAAATAAAAATATTTAAGTTTTAATAATTAAAAAAATACGATATCAATCTTCAACTATTTGCATTGTCAAAATTATTGTCCAATCAAGATGTTCCAAATCTCATACCATTCAATTCATAAAAACTGATCAATATTTCATAATGATAATATATAATAAGAAAAATCACAAAAGAAAAAATAGTTATTACTAAATTAAAAAGACCCACTTTGTTTTGATAAATTTTAGAGTGTGTGAAAAAGATAATAATAAAAATTTTGACAAAAGAAAGTGATAAATATTGAAAGAGAAAGATAAAAGATTTTTGGGTTATTTTATATAAATTGATTTGTTTTATAAAAAAAAAATATGAGGTTCATTTTATTTTGTTAAGGTGAACTCACCAATTTTTTAAATTAAATTTTTATAAAGAAATTTATTTAAAATAATTTGTGGAATTAATTTATTATTGTTAGCGATCATGATTTTGTCTATTCAAATATCAAGAGATATTCTTAAATTTTTTTAGATTTGAGACAAAGACTTTAAAAAAGCATCTCTTATAGGGAGAGATTATTTTATCGACCCCTCTCACCACATCATTCATGGTCCCTTTCAATTATTTAATGACATTCTAGTATTTTTTTTATGTTATTAACACATAATTTTGATAATTTTTTTATCTTAAGCCCCGAACTTTAAACTCTAAATCCTAAACCTAAACTCAAACCACTAACCCCAAACTTAAAACCTTGAACCAAAATTTGAAATTCAGGATTCGAGTTCGAAGTCCATAGTTTAATATTTAAAATTAGAGATTCGGGATCAAAATTTAAACTTTAAAACTTAGAATTTGAGAATCAAGTTTCAAGGTTGAGGATAAAATAATTTATGACTCATAACATTCAAAATAATCAAACATCATCGTGTTAACAACATGAACGTGATCCTTGAAAATAAATAAAAGAAAAAACAATCGGTTTAGACTTAGCGTAAGAGGCAAGAACATCATAAATTAAAAAAAAAAAGGGAGCTATAAATATGGAGTAAATTAAGGGTAGTATATGTCAAATTACAATTATTAATCAAATTTTATTTTATTAAATAAGTTACCATCTAGTTGCATCTAAAATTTGTAAAATAATATTTTAATTGGAATGAGAGATTATTATTGTATATGTGGTCATCACTGTCATATCATTTACCTAAAACAAATTGTCCGCTCTCCTCTAAATATAATTATTTCTTAGTGTATTTGCACTGGTTTCCTTTATTTCTAATTTAAGATAAAGACACCTTTTTTATTATTATTATAATTTTTTAAAGTGGAACCTTCAAAGAAAAAGACAATAATCTTACTGGTGGGGGACTCATTTTAAAACTCAAACCCCAAAATACTTGTTAACTGATAATATTTTCTAATTATTATTTTGAGAAATCGTAGATGTAGATCCTTTCTCTTTTGTCTTATCTTTTGGATTTAATTGCTTCTATCTATTATTTTTTTAATATTATTTTTTATTTATATATTATTATTATTATTATTTAATTTTCATAATTAAATATCAATATTTTTATTAATTAATTTGTAATATGTTAATAATATTATCCTACATTGTTGCCAAGGATAAGGGACTATGGGTAGTTTTAAGCATCGATTATTAAAAAAAATCTTAAACAAATAATTAAAAAAAGTTGATTTCATTCCTTAAGATCAGGTGACATTTTGACTGATTTTTTAACAGAAACTTTAAAAAAAAAAAAACATAATGAAGAAAAAACCTTCAAATCAATCATCCTTTGTAATAGAATGAACATGAATATATGTTTGTTGAACAAAAAAAGGAAAAAAGAAAGACATGAAAACATGTTTGATGGTGGAGCTTTTGGGCAATCGATTGCTTAAAACCAAACGGTGTTTCCCATGTTTGTTTCTAAGCGATAATTCACGTGATCTCCTAACAATCAAAATTTTAGGTAAATTCAATTTAATTCTAATTTTAATTATGGTAAAAATATTATGGAGATTCATATATTAAAAGTCATTTATTTAAAAAGTGGGTAAATTAATCCCTGCACGTTAGATCAAAGGGTAATTCAATCATTATATTAAAAATTTCATCTATTTTTATTATTAAAAACTAATCATTGTTCATAAACATAGGTACATATGGCATGTCACATGTTACTATCTGATCAATCACACTAATTTTTAATAGTAGAAATGAATAAAATTTTTAATAAAATAAATCAATTTACTTTTTAATTTAATATATAATATTAATTTATTTATTTTTTAAATAGAAAGACCAAAAATGCAATACTGACTAGGTATATTTTTTAACTAAATCTTAAGCATAATTAATGTAGAAGTATAATGACATACATATTCCTAATTAATGAAGGGCAGATAGCCCATATAGGTGTAGTGTTATTATTGGAATTAAATAATTTTTTTAGGTCATGCTACTATGTGTAGCATTATTATTACTTAAATTTATTACTATCAACTGAAACTATTTTGTGTTAGGGTAATGTATTAAAAAAATTCATTCTTTCAGTATATATATAGAACGGTTTAGTATAATATATTGATTAAGGTTATTATAGGTACACATAATATTTTAATAATTGGATTCAATTTTGATTTAATCGTTGATCCAACAATAGTTAAATAAAGAATTATAAAATTTATAAAAAAAAATTAAAATTTTATAAAATCAATTCAATCATCCAATTTTTTTAGATTTGTTATTTTTAAGTAGTGAATTACTAATTAAAACTTTCCATTTCCAGTTTCATCTTCGATTCAAAAGCCGATTCAATTCTTATGTCTGAATCAATATACTAATTGATTTTCAATCCACCTAAGTATATATCCACAAATTTCTATTGTTAGGTACCTATAAGAAAAAAAAAACCCAAATAATTAATAGGGAAATAAAAGAAAAAGATATTTTGTATAGTGTACAAAATGACATCTAAGCACTAAAATGTGGCATCTCTTTAGCTTAAGTTTCTTAGCTAGGATTTTTCAGTCAGAGGCTCACAGTTTGTCTTCAAGCAGCTACATCCCAGAAGTAACTCAAGCCATTAAGGACCCACACACTTGTTAATTTTTGTAAAACATTCCCTCTCCCCAAACAAACAAAGAGAGTAGCTACACACAAATAATTTTCATATCTTCCCCCCCTATATACCATTTAGATTCTAACATGTAGTTCTTTTAGCTTGCTGTGATTAAAATCCCTTTTCTTTTCACCCCCTTTTGTAATGGAGCAAGAAAGGTATTGGATGTGGACAAAGAGGAGACATGGTTTGACTTCTCATCATCATCATGTTGAATCATCAGCAAAGGAGGGTACATATTATGATTCATGGGAAGAACAAGCTTTTGCAGAAGATGCTTCTGGTACTCTTGGTGGGTGTATATGGCCACCAAGGTCATATTCTTGTAGCTTCTGTGGGAGAGAGTTCAGATCAGCTCAAGCTCTGGGTGGTCATATGAATGTTCATAGGAGAGATAGAGCTAGGCTAAAACAATCCCCTCCATCTCCATCTCCTCCCCACCATGAGCACCATCATCATCAGAATAACATTCAGGATCCCTTTTTGCCTTTGGGTTTTCTGTGCCAACCTGATGAGGTTCGCAACTTTGTTTATAACCCTAAACCTAATTCCAATCATGGTACTACTAAACAGGATTGTCCAGGGCCTCCTCTTTTCTCTTCACCAAAACCATGGTCAAACTTGACAGCTGACAGATATGGAGGAGACAAGAGTCCGAGAACCCTAGTTGTTCGAGAAACACGCAAAGAAGACATCACTGTCGGTTGTAAGAGACAGAGAACCGATGATCAAACACCCACCATGACCTTATTACCGTTCTTCCTCGAGCCGATTTCAATTCAAAAGCACCATCATCATCACCCACCAGCTGATGAAGACAACAACATAGATCTTGAGCTAAGGCTTGGCGATCCACCCAAGGTAAAATAGTTTCATCATAAGACCATATTATAACTGGTCCTTACTTTCTATAATCATATGTTTGTCTGTAAGACAGCACTGAAACCTCATTTCCATTATGTTTGATGAAATTACTTTATGACCTCTCACCTGGTGTAACAAAAAAATTACATATGATTGAAATTTTTTTACTATATATCATCCCCATGCATATCATTTGATTAGCTTGCTCTTCTTGAGTCTAGGACAGTACTGCAGATAGTAACTATATGATATTTGTACTATTTTAACTTTGAAATCAAAGGTCGATAGTAACTAAAAGTTGCAGGCCTTTATTTGTATTGTACTGCTCTAGGGTTTCCATTTACTATAGAGCTGTCTTCATTGAAACAACACATGAATGTATATTCATCTGCTGCATGCATGTGCCAGGACATAGATTTATGAAATTAAAAAAAAAAAAGTAACCAGCTGGAACATCATTGATGGCGATGATGATGCAACCATGGATGGATGGAATTTTTTTTTTTTGATATATTCAGTAACATAGATGAATGTCAGCTTAGAGAGTGTGGGTTGCCTGCAAGCAAAAGGCATGGAACATTGTGACCACTCATATAATTAAGCTCTTTTTCCCATTCAATACCTCCTTCACTCACATTCCATATCAAAAATTGACTAGGACACATATTGCATTTTGCCCTTAACAAATTAATCTTTACACGTTAAATAAAAAACAGTACAAAAATAATTAGTTTGCTATTTGATCTAACGTACAGAAATTAATTAACCCATTTTTTTAGTTAATGGAATAAAATATAATTTGACTCCTAATATAATATAAGTACTTCAATGATAATTTTTACCCTAAAAAGGTAAATTAAACTAAACCCACAAAACACAACACTGGTAATAAGGTCAGATACATAGCAACATGGGTACCCTTTTTGAGCTTCTCTGCTTCATTATTTTTTCTTATAATCCCTCCAAAATTGCCACCAATTCTGGAGAATCATTACATTTAAGTAATACACAAATATGCTTTATTCATATTTTTTAATCATTCAAGAGAATATTATGCCACCATCCATCTTTTTGTTCCTTGTTCCATTGTCCAATCTCGTAATATAATAAAGTACATGTAAACCTCACATTATTTGAGATACTCCTTAATAGTCTCATCACAGAAGCAAAACCCTAAAAGCCTAGACCCTGAGGCACAATTTGATGGAACAAACAACAACATCAGCTTGACTTTTTCGAGAGCTTTACCAGTATAAGCTAGTTAAAGGACTGAAAGTAGTTTTAATGAAAACTGATGAGGGACTATTTTGATACATGTGATAATGAAAGGAAGAGCACAAATAGAGGAAAATGAAATGGTTTGCTTTGGCTTCAACGAAGGGTCTACAATGGTGTAAGAGAGTCAATAAAGATGATTGGCTGGCCTTTTTGTCTTCATTCCTTAATAATCAACAAAAACTACAGCCTACAGAGAGCAGGGATTCAGAAACTGAGTTTTATTATTATTATTATTATATTATTGAGAAGATCAACATGCATGCATGCGTGGGTTTTGGTCTGTTTAAGAGCATTTTTGTAATACCAAATTATTGTTTAAAAAGAAAATTGAGAATTTCTAGGAACAAAATCCAGAGGAATAATTATTATTAATAATAATAGTAATTAGTTTGACAACTAAGAGAGTATATACATATTCTTGCATGGGAAGATGTTCCATTTCTTCACGAGCCAACTTTCGCTTTCAGTTTCAGATCAAAATTCAATTCCCTTCTCTCTTCAACTTGTACCATTCATATATTAATTAGAGCAGTTAAATGTCAAAAATCTCCCGCTCTATTTCTTATCCTTTATCTTCGTTTTACGATTCATCTTCAAAAATTTTATCTACTCTTCCCGATAATATTAAACAACAAAATGCATTATCGATAATTGACTCATATTGATGGAGAATGTTAACCAGTAGTACGAAAAAATCCATCCGTAAAAGCAATGCCAAATAATGATTGTTAATCCATATAAGTATGTGTATATGATCACAAGACAATTGAAAAATATTTGGTACATTATCAATGTAGTTTTTAAATTTCATAATCAAGGTTGGTAAGAATCGTACGAGGGTATGGTAAAATATTAAAAAAAAAATATGTCAATTTTTTAAAAATGCTGTGAAATAAAATTGTCAGTGTGTCAAATGCTCACCCATAATAAAATACTTAATTAAGATTGTTAAATGTATATGATCATTAGTCCATGTTAGCATGGTTGAAAGGATCGAGCCAAATCAACTTATAGGGTCAACAACATGTATTCTAACCGGTTCAATTGATATTCTAAACAAGTAAAAAGATTAATTGAACTTATTAAAAATCGATAAAACATTATTAAAGCTACTTTAGCTATTTATTTTTTTGTTATGATTTATAAAATGAATGTTTATATCTCTTTTAGTATCATTTATATGTGTTTGTTAAGTTTTTTCCAATTTTTTATTTAATGAATTTTTTTTCATGATTAAATAAAAAAATCAATGGTCTAAGTAGTTGGATTTTCACCTGTATTTTCATATCCATACAATCAGTAGTTAAAAAGACCAAAAGCACAACACTGGCTTAATACCACCCTTAGATACCACAATTTGAGCATATAAACTTGTTCTTAATTTGTTAATTAGATTCGTTTCCTAATTTGTTCTATATTTTAATTGTTAATGTTAAGTAAGATTATTAACTCGATTTACTTAAAAAATAAGTAAATTAATCTCTATACGTCAGATCAAAAATTCTATCTATTTTTACTGTTAAAATTTGGTCTATGTATATCAGCATGAGATACATGTGACACACCATGTGTTATTGTTTTGATAAGTGCCAAAAGTAACATATTTTAGTCTTATTCTTAATACGTTTTTGGATTATAAGTAGGGGATGGAGTGATATGAATTATGCATTTCTAATTTTCTATAAAATCTTTCATTCTCCAAATCCTAACCGTCAAGAAAACAACTGAAGAAACACCATTGAAACCGTCTTTGAAGCAGATTTTCACGAACATTGAAGACCTCTTTTTAATTTCTTTTGATTTTATTATGAGTTTTTCTTCATCTTGCGGTTATACTGTCTTTGAGATGTTTTTATTCGTTGGCATGAACTAATTTTCTAAATACCTAGGGGAGATGAACCTTATGATGAATTTTGTTATTTGATTTCCGTTTTTACGCAATAAATACTTAGATTTTGTTCTCAACTATATGGGCTTAATTCTTGATTTAGTATTTCCGAGATTAATTCTTGTTTGATTTGCTTAAATCAGAGGAGGAATAGACCTTGTTTAAGAGTAGATCTAGCATAACTGAGTAGAGTTACATGCAATCCTAGAAATATGATGACATAAATCTACCGGATTAGAGTCAAATCTAATAGGGAAATACATAGATCGAATTAATGCGATAATAGGGGTTTTAATTAGAAAGAAATATAAATTAATCAACCTAGAGTCATTTGCTTTTATGCTTGAATAGAGGTATTAGCATAATTTAGGGATTTCTGCGGATCAAAATACTAAGTGAATAAATTGCTTAATTCCGAATGATAATGGCAGATGAAATCTAGGTGGATTCTTTCCTGGGTATTGTCTCATTTCTTGGTATTAAAACATTTGTTATCTCTTTATTTATTCTTTGTCTCACTTTTAATTTATTAATTTAGTTAAATTTTGTTTTAAACAATCACTTTAATCGATCTGTTAAATAATACGAAGACTGCTATTACTAGTACTTTTAGTCCTCGTGGGAACGATACTTATGCCCACCGTAACTATACTATTAATTGATAAATACACTTGACTTAATCATATTTTTAGTTAGTTTCGACAGCATCATATTTGATTATTTTATTAGTCACATCAATTTTTAATAATATAAATGGATAATTTTTTTTATAAAAATGATCAATTTACTTATTGATATAACATACAGAAATTTACTCATTTTTTAATAACAAAATAAAATGTAATCTAACTTTCAATATGGTACTTTAAGTACTCTTTTTCTTAATTGTTTGCTCTTGTACTGAAATTTACCCATTGAACAATGCAGCTTTCGGATAACATTTTCGTTCCCTTGATATCATATTATAGCTAAATGCTTGAGAAGAGCTATTACTCATGCATTTATTCTTGCACCCATCTAATGTCATGTCAGTGTAAAAATCAAGATCATACCCATAGATCCACATGAGGAATCTCCACGAATGTCATCAGCTGTTGGGATCCTGAACAGGTTTTATTGAACCTGGGCTTGCAACCTTTGTTCCAATTATCTGGGTCAGCCATCTCGTATCCAGGCGGGCAAGAGCATTTTGGGAGGTTGTGTGTATTGACACAGATCCCATTCCTCTCGTAGATCTCATGCACTTCACACAGTACAAGAACAGCTTCCCAGGTGATTTAATAATAAGAAGGTAAATTATTAGAGTTGGATGATCCGAATCTCAATTTAAAAAATTCAAAGTGTAGCTCATCTGTTTAAAAAAATAAAATAGGAAAACAAAACATTAAAATAATAATAATTTAATAATAAGAGGGATGATGGATTGGTCGGTCATCTTTCACCTTAAATAAATGTAACACGTGATTCTAATGAGTTGACGGAAACAACTTTTGTGCTAAGCTTTTGAAAAGGGCTTTGAGGATCCAATGAAAAGAAGAGAGCATGGAGTAAGAATGTTTTATTATTAGTAGTAGTATCTTGTGGGCATCTTCTGCGTTGATTTTGTGGTGGGGATGCCTCATGGTTGTTTATCTTTTGCTGTAACTTTTTCTGGTTGGTGTCTTTCCTTCTCTCCATGGATTCTAGATTGTCTTTAGTTTCGGCTTAGTGGGCTGTGACCGACTTAGTGGGCACTGTCCCGCATTTTGACTTTTTCAATAAAGCATGCCCAAAAATAAATTTGACACACAAAGATTTAGCATTAAACTGGGTGTTCAAACTGGTCAAATAAAATTTGTTCTCTTTCTTATCCCATCCCATACCCACACTTTATTCCTTACATTCATTTTCCCTACCAAGTTTCTTATCAACATTACTCTAAATCCTACTCATTCCATTTCTCTGATTTTAAATTCCAATTTTCCCTAACTATAAATTAATCCCCAAATAATAAAATCCCAGTTTAACCTTTTTAAAATGGGTTCTTCTCCCACCAATCTTTTCTCATTCTCTTCCACCAAACACGACCTGGAAAATGCTTACCATTTTCCTCCCACTCCTCTTCTTCCTCATTGTCTCACCTTCTTCTTCTTCTTCACAACCCACCGAGTTATTCTTCTCCGGATTCAAACACTTAATAGATCCCAACAACTTAACGTTAGCAGATGTGGCAAAGATTGAAAAAAACGGCGTTTTACGTTTAACCAATCACACCCATTTTTTACAGGGTCACGCTTTTTATAGCTCGCCGTTTAGGTTCAAGAACTCAACTGATGGCCGAGCTTTTTCGTTTTCCACCACCTTTGTTTTCGGCATAGTCCCTGACCTTATAAGTGGTGATGGCTTTGCTTTTATCATCACCCCTTCTAAAAATCTAAAAGCATCATCTGGTCAGTACCTAGGGATGCTCAACGCAGCCGACCTGGGTAACTTGTCGAACCATCTTGTTGGAATTGAGTTCGACACGGTTCAGAATATGGAGTTTAAGGACATCGATGACAACCATGTCGGCATCGACATTAACAGCTTGGCCTCCAATGCTTTGGTTGCTGCCGGTTACTATCGCCAGGGTAGTTCCACAAAGCAAAACCTTAATCTCAAGAGTGGGAAACCGATCCAAGCTTGGATTGATTATGATTCAATCGACAACGTTATCAATGTAACGATTGCACCCAGTTCCAAAAGACCAACAACCCCAATCTTGTCGTTTCATGTCGATCTTTCCCCGTTCCTTAATGAGTTCATGTACGTTGGTTTCTCAGCTTCAACAGGTCAGCTTGCTAGCTCGCATTATCTTTTAGGTTGGAGCTTTCAAATCAATGGACAAGCTCAAACTCTTGATTTATCTTCTTTACCATTTAGGGGTGAGCAAAATCCAATTCGATTCGAAAAAATCGATAAAAAATTTAAATTTTAAATTAAATAGTTTGAGTTATTTGAATTAATCGAGTTATTCGAATCAACTCGAATAAAAAATTAGGTTTTTCGGTTTAACTCAAATACAAATTATACAATTCGAATTATTCGAAAATCCGAATAAGAAAAGGCAAAACTACATCGTTTTGGTAAATATTTAGTCAAAACCATTTAAAAAGTAAAATTATGTCATTTTGATAAATGTTTACCCATTAAGTTAAAAGGCAAAACCATTATATTGTTTATATAGTTAAAAAATATTATACTTTGTTTACTAGTTAAATAATCGGTCCATGTAATGGTAACATTGAGTATAAATAATAGGATTCGTCAACTCGACTCGGCTCGACTCGACTCAACTCGAAATTTTTTGATTCGATTTGAAAAAATTTCAAATTGAATTCGGTTGCAAAAATAGGATTCATCAAATCGATTAACTCGAAAATTTTTTACTCGATTCGACTCGACTCGATCGAATACTCACCCCTGTTACCGTCATTCCACAGACCACCAAAAAAACATACAACTTTTACAGTTGGTATGTCGGTTTCATCTGCCAATCTTGTCTTAATTGTTCTTTCCATTGCGATTTATTTCATGATAAAAATGAAGAACGTTGATGTGGTTGAAGATTGGGAACTGGAGATTGGGCCACAAAGATATACTTACCATGAACTCGAACAAGCAACCAATGGTTTCAGCGACAAAACATTGCTCGGACAAGGTGGTTTCGATCGTGTTTACAAATGAACACTTAATAACTCAAAAACTGATGTTGCTGTCAAGCGAGTTTCCCATGAATCAAATTAGGGTTTACATGAATTCATGTTGGAAATTTCGAGTATGGGTCGGCTTCGACATCGGAACTTGGTTCAGTTATTGGGATGGTGTAGGAGAAGAGGCGATCTTCTTCTTGTTTACGGTTTCATGGCTAATGGAAGCTTAGATAAGTTGTTGTTTGATAACCCTAAAACAATCCTGAATTGGGACCGCAGATTCAGGATCGTAAAAGGTGTTGCTTCTGGGCTTCTCTATTTACATGAAGGATATGAACAAATTGTGATTCATAGAGATGTTAAAGCTAGTAATGTGTTACTAGATGATGAACTGAATGGAAGGCTAGGAGATTTTGGCCTTGCGAAATTGTGCGAACACGGTTCAAACCCAGGGACAACTAGGGTAGTTGGCACGTTGGGGTACCTAGCACCGGAACTTTCCAAAACCGGGAAGGCTACGACAAGCTCCGATGTGTATGCATTCGGGGCACTCTTGCTTGAGGTCGCTTGTGGGCGTAGGCCTGTTGAACACAAGGCATTGCCTGAGGAAATGGTGTTGGTTGATTGGGTATGGGAGAAGTATAGGCAAGGGAAGATGGTTGATGTGGTGGACACTAAGCTACAAGGCCAATACAATGAAAGTGAAATAAGGATGGTGCTTAAATTAGGCCTTATTTGTTCCAACGATGTGCCTGCATTGCGGCCCAGCATGAGGCAAATAGTGCTGTATCTCGACGGAAAGGCTGAATTGCCGGAAAATTTGAGGCCACCGGCTGCATTTGACGACGGTGCCGGGGAGACCCTCATGTTGCACGATTCTTTGGTGTAAGAGCAGAGATTTCTGGATAGAATTGGGCCAATCGCGTTTTACATACTTCTTCTATTGGGTTATTGATTCGTAGCCCTTTTAAACATTTAATACTAAAATCTAATTCCATGGGGGATTCACTAGTTTGACTTTCTGGAAATAGGTATTGCAGTAAGGCAAGAAGCTGTTAGGACCAACCGACAGCTAACAAAGATATATGTTTATAACACAAATCTGTTGTGTCTTCATTATCAAGTTTCAAGGTTAGGAAGTTGAAGGCTACCCTGCACCACATTAACCCCTTCTTTAGTACTCTTTAATATCCTTTTTCACCTAAATGAATCTCGTATTCAATGCATATTCAGACATCACCTGATGGAATGGTCCTTTCGGTATTCATTAAATACATAAGACTTTGTACGATATTTAATCATCTTTACATTTGACTGAACACGACTAACATATATTTTATCCTCCAATTAACTCATCGTCAACAAAATATGAAAACAATTGGTTGATCTTGAATTCCGAATTAGAAATTTAGAGTCATGCCTGAAGTTTTTAATGTTTTTTAATGAACCAAATGGACTGAATGTAACATGAAAAAGCTAATGTCAATCTTCAAACGTTTTCCCTGCCTTAAACATCACTCCACAGGGATTACCCAGCAACCAGTTGGGCCAAAATAGGAAGTTGCTGCTAAAAAACCACCACCTAATTAACAAACTAATCTCTCCTTGTCCTCTAATATAAATTCATTCACTTGTTCCTTTTCTCAACATCCAAATTAGTACTTTGATCCCACTTTTGACTATCAGCTGGGAAAAAAATTAAAAAAAACAACAACATAGATATGGTTTCTGTTCTTACATCATCACCCCTTTTCAAGGCTTTATTGTTCCTATCTCTATGTTCTGTCTGGTTATTACCTGATTTAGCACTTGCAAAACATGCAGGCATTACCAGGCATTACAAGTTCAATGTATGTTTTGGTTCGGTTCCTACCCCATCATTTTGGCTATCATTTATGTTCTTTCTAATTCTTTTTAATCTTTCCACAGATTAAAATGCAAAACGTGACAAGGTTGTGTCAAACAAAGAGCATTGTGATGGTCAATGGTCAGTTCCCGGGTCCTCGTATAATCGCGAGGGAAGGCGACCGGCTTCTCATCAAGGTGGTCAACCATGTTCGATACAATGTCACTATTCACTGGTATGAAACTTCAATTTCCTATGACTTAAAGGCTTACCATTTTATTACAAAATAAGCAAATGCTGGCATTTTGTTACAACTTGTAAAACCAGGCATGGAATCCGGCAATTACGGAGCGGATGGGCCGATGGACCTGCTTATGTCACACAGTGTCCGATTCAGACAGGGCAATCCTATGTATACAACTTCACCATTACAGGCCAAAGGGGGACCTTGTTTTGGCATGCACATATCTCTTGGCTAAGAGCTACTCTGTATGGACCTATTGTTATCCTCCCTAAACGACATGCATCTTATCCGTTTCCACAACCTTTCAAAGAAGTTCCGATCGTATTCGGTAATTGCGACATGACAACTTGTCTCATATCGGGTCAGCGTAAAAACAATATGTTTGAATCTTGGGTTAATTTGTTCGAGTTTTGCAGGGGAATGGTGGAAAGCTGACACCGAAACGATTATAAACCAGGCCATGGCAACCGGAGGGGCACCGAATATCTCGGATGCATTCACCATTAATGGTCTCCCAGGCCCTTCTTACAATTGCTCAGCTAAAGGTACCACATCATATTATTACATTAACTGTCAAATTCAAGACATCGACTTACAGCAAGTACACTAAATGTATGCAGAAACGTTCAAGCTTAAGGTGAAGCCTGGTAAAACCTATCTTCTTCGTTTAGTCAATGCTGCACTCAACGACGAGCTCTTTTTCCGTGTTGCAAACCACACCCTAACCATCGTAGAAGCCGACGCGGTCTACGTCAAACCATTCAAGACAGACATTGTACTCATTACACCAGGCCAAACCACTAATGTCCTTCTCAAGGCCAAATCCAAGACCCCGAACGCCAAATTCGCTATGTCAGCTAGGCCTTACGCCACCGGACCGGCCACTTTCGACAGTACCACGACAATGGGTATCTTAGAATACAAGACATCGGCTAGCTCTAACAACATGAACATCCTATTACTAAAAGCAAAACTTCCACAGTTCAATGATTCCACTTATGCTATGAAATTCAACCAGAAAATCCGTAGCCTCGCCACGAGAAAATTCCCGGTAAAAGTCCCCAAAAAAGTCGATAGACGGTTTTTCTTCACGGTCGGGTTAGGGATACTCCCATGTTCAAAAAACCAAACATGTCAAGGTCCTAACAACATAAGACCAGCAGCTGGAATTAACAATGTCTCATTTGTACAACCAAATACGGCTCTTCTCCAAGCTCATTTCTTTAACCGATCAAAAGGCGTTTACACCACCAACTTCCCGACCAACCCACCATTCAAATTCAACTACACCGGCACACCACCAAAAAACATCATGTTAGACAGTGGAACCAAACTGGTGTCCTTAAATTACAACACCAGCGTAGAACTGGTAATGCAGGACACAAGCATCCTTGGTGCTGAAAGCCACCCTTTACATCTCCATGGCTTTAACTTCTTTGTATTAGCTCAAGGCATTGGCAACTTTGACCCTAAAAAGGATCCATCCAAGTTCAATCTTGTCGACCCTGCGGAGAGAAACACGGTAGGGGTACCGTCCGGCGGGTGGGTCGCTATTCGGTTCCTAGCAGACAATCCAGGGGTTTGGTTCATGCATTGCCATTTGGAAGTACATACAAGCTGGGGATTGAAGATGGCATGGGTGGTTAACGACGGAAAAGGCCCTAAACAGAAACTAATGCCTCCACCTGCTGATCTTCCTAAATGCTGAACCTTTGTTTTTCTCTGTTTTCCAATTTTATTCTTTTCTTTAGCTTGAAATTGTTTTAAATGTCTACTTTTGACTACATAATGTAAGAGACAACAATTCATCCTTTACAAATATAAACTGTCAAACAAGCTGGCAGTTTTAATAAATCAGTCAATTTTCTCATCTAAAACCAAGCAATTTGACTAAAATTTTAAGGTTAAGAGGTAAAAGTGATCCAAATTGATAAAATCAGTTAACTTTAAGGACTAAATTTATCATTATGCCTAGTAATTTGTATACCAGCAATTAATTTATGGTGAATATATTGATAAAATTAATCTTTTGGGGTTAATCTAAGGAAAAAGAAAACGGTAAGGGGCATACGAGTAAAACGAGAGAAATATGCTTTAACGGCACCGCACCATCTCCTATGAACAGTTGTCTCCCAATACCAACTTCCCAATTAAAAACCTCCATTCTTTTCTTTTTTTTTCCTTTGATAAAGATCCCACCTTGTCATTTCACCAGCACCGGAGACGCCGTCGTTTTAAACGCCGGCGCCTCCACCACCTGTGCCGACCGAAAGCAGTACAGGAAAACGCACAGCTTTTAAACCATGACGCGAGGCTTCAGCTTTTCTTTGCCTGTAATGGTTGTCGTTTCAGCCATCGCGTTCGTCTATTTCTGTACGGTCTTTGTTTTCATTGATCGCTGGTTTGGTCTAATGACCTCTCCCGGTATCATGAACGCCGTCGCTTACACCGGTGTCGCCGTCATGTGCGTGTTAAATTACGTCTTTGCTATCTTCATGGATCCAGGTCGGGTCCCGTCCACTTTCTTGCCCGACATTGAAGATTCGAAGGTTCCTATCCATGAGATCAAACGCAAGGTACGCTCAGAAAACATGAACCAATTCGATGTTTCGCTAAGATTGTCTATGTTGTCTTGACATACGAGAATGTTTGATTGGTTTTCCTTTTGCAAAGTTTGATCCTTTAAGTAAAAAAGAAAAAATTAATTGTTGCAATTTGGATTTGTTAGGAACCAAAAGAACAATCTTGGGAATGTTAGAATTGTTTTGATTATTGCATGCAGTGATTCAAATGAGCTGATTTTGGGGCTGCAATATATTAGCAAATTTTGGAATTGAGGATAAATAGGGTAGATATAATTACCTAAAAGCGGATTTTTTTTTAATTAGGTTTTATTTATAATGTGTCAAAGATGCCAAAAACATAAGATGAGCAAATTTCATTATTATAAACATTCTAATAAACAGATAAATTACTGCTCTGTATTCAAAGATTTGTTTGATATATACAGTATATTGCATTGTAGAAAACTATATTACTTGGACTTGTATAGGAGTGTCGGATACAGGTATATCCGACTCAGGAAAGCTGAGTTCTTTTAACTTTTTCGATTTATTTTGGGGTCCTTGGAAGATCATATCTCTATATTCATATATGAATGTGTTAGAAAGTGGGTACTTCAAAGAAAATTGAAAAGCCGGAGCGATATAGATAGAAAGCCCTTGCAGTATCAAACACTGTTTTGTGTTATTTGATTGTTAACTGTAATAGAGACCGTTATTTCATTGCTGCATCGTTTGTGTCAGGATGATGCACTAGCTGTCCTTGAGGTCCCTCTAACGACCGGTGCTTTTATTGTCCGTTATGGTTTCCTTGTTTTATCGGACGAAAAAAATGGCATAAGTTGATGTAATCGTGGGTCACATTTGATCTTAATATTAACACTAGGAAGAAATTGGTTTGCCCTTTTTGCTTGAATCTTGTCTTCTATTCGAAGACCGGTTTTGATTTTGTCAAAATAATCTCAATGGTACAAAAAATTCCACATGTAAGCGGAGTTAAAATCTTCATAATTTGGGTCAACTCCTCTAGACGGTATGCTTAGCCCAGGGTAGTCAATGGAACTTTATGGTATTCAGGAGGTTAATAGACATCCTTACCTTTTTTGTCGCAGTACTTCAATTTCTGTCATCTTTTTCAGATTCAGACTTTTTTGGAATGTTTTTTAGGGAGGAGACTTGAGATATTGCCAAAAGTGTTCTCATTTTAAACCTCCTCGTGCACACCATTGTCGTGTTTGCAAGATATGCGTTTTGAGAATGGTACGTGCAATCTATGTCATCATTCATGCATGTCTTAATTGTCATCGGTACTAAACGTGCTCTTCTTGATTCACAAGGATCACCATTGCACTTGGATAAATAATTGTGTCGGCCATGCCAACTACAAGGTCTTCTTCGTCTTTGTCGTATATGCAGTAATTGCTTGCATCTATTCTCTGGTATGTTATATCGTGGTAACATATTGATATGCTTAGTCTCCTTGCACATAAGTACCGCTTTTTCCTTTGAATTGGCCTCTGGCATGGTGTATGGTTTTACCGGGGGCACCCCAGCCGGATTCCAGTAAGGTCTTTCAATCCTTTTTCTCATATATTTTTCTATTAAATGTCAGGTTTTACTCATGGGTAGTCTAACTAATGATTCCCAAAACGACAAGCAGCAAAGTGCAGACTCTTTCAGAATCTTATACGTAATTTCAATGATACCACCTTTCTAAAGCTAGAACTTTTCATACTTATGGTACGCTAATGGCTTCGTATTTTTCAGGTTATTTCCGGATTGTTGCTTGTCCCCTTGAGTATGGCCTTAAGTGGTCTCTTAGGTTGGCATATCTACCTCATTTTGCAAAATAAGACGACAATTGAGGTAATGAGGATTATTATTTCTTGTATTTTCGTTTATTTCTAATCTTATTTCCCACTTGGAATGATTGTTTTACTTCCTTCGGTTTTCGTTTTTAAAAAACCGGTAGTATCATGAAGGTGTTAGAGCCACATGGCTTGAAGAGAGAGCAGGGAACATCTATAAGCATCCATATGATCTCGGTGCCTACGATAATCTAACAACGGTAATAACTAGTAACGAACCTGCTCTCTAACCTTTTTCTGTACTGAGGCATGTAAATGCTGCAATGGTGGCTTTTTCATCTTTTTCATATGTTCCCATCTTATTGTTTCAGGTACTGGGTTCAAATATCATTTGCTGGATATGCCCTACATCGAAGCACGTAGGTAACGGTCTCCGTTTCCGAACAGCCTATGATGGCTTACCAGTTGCATCAACATCAAAATGAAGTTTGCGTTTTACTTGAGGGATTTAAATGTCCCCAGTTTTCAAGTTGTAGCCTATAATGCCGTCACCTCCTGGAAAAAGAAGCCCCCGGTGGCGCCAGCAAGTGATAATGGAGGACGATCTGAACAAGGCTCCTTGTTAATAACCAAAGCAAGGCGGTTTCAAAAAGGAATTTAGAAATAGGATGAATGGGGTCTTTTACTAATAGGTCATAACCATGTAGAAGTGATCATGCAAAATCAACAGATACAAAGTGTATCAATCATGTAAACACATCTGCACAACCCTTCTAACTAAATACAAAGTTTTTTCATCTCATCCAGTGATTCTAACTTTTCAAATTTCCCAATTTCGTCCAATATGATTACATAAAGATTTAAGGAGGCGTTAAATACGAATTTATTGAAATGTGAAGTGACATGAGCGTGAATTTAAGAAAAATACAGGTTTTTCCCCGAAATTTACCTTTTGTTTATTACGTAAAATTTAAAAAGAAAAACGGGGGCGCCCACCTTATGCATGGCGCTACCTCCGAGAAAACAAACTGACGTCGCTCATCTTAGGTTTGTCATATCACGCGCGCTGTTAAAAAGCCAGACTAACGCTTCAAACATTAACAAAGCTTTAACCATTTTAATTGGCTCGTGTACTTCACGCTCACCGACTAAGTACATTAGAATTTTTTCAACTGTATGCCAAGCTCCGACCGTTCTTTGTGTTCTGTTTTTTTTTTTCCCACCTTATATTTGCAGCAAACAATTAATGACAGTATGAAGGAACTTAAAAACAACATTAAAAGCAAAAGAACATAATAAATTAAATGAGATAAATCCATCAGATGCTTACACCTCAACTTGCTTTGTATACATTCCCTCACCTGATCAATCAAACCATTCATCCATGATGTGTACAAACATCAAACGAATCACTCCAAAACAAGACCAAAAAAAGAAAAAGAGACAATCTTCTTGAGCATCAAAATCAACACTGTGGAAGATCAGACGGTGGTGCTTGCAACTTTTGGTTTGGTCCTGGACCATCCAACACTATCCATGTCATTCTCAATCCCCAACTTGTATGAACATCTAAGTGACAATGCATGAACCATGCACCTACGTGCACAACAAAACACAAATACTGATTATTTGATATTTGTTCAACTCATATATAATATTACCTCACGTACCCATCTGCTTAAAATATGGATAAATTAGTTCATGTACGTTAAATCAAAAGATTGTTAAAATTTTCATCCATTTGTACCGTTAAAAACTAGTGTGGCTGGCGAAATAACCAA